>QYSG01015779.1:0-248118 GCA_003988875.1 Lachnum nothofagi
AATTATATAAAAAAAATAATAATTAAAATTTTAAAAATATTTTTATATTTTTTAATATAAGTTTTTTTTATATATTTAATATTATAAAATATATTTATTTTTTATATAAATTATTATATATATAAAACTAAAAAAAAAAAAAATTTTCTAATAGAATTTAATATATAAATAATATTATTTAAAGTTTAATTAAAAAACTAAATATTAAATATAATTTTATTTATATTATTAAAAAAATAAAGCTATTTGTAGTTTATATAGGACCGGGGTAATTATATACTTTGGTTATATATAGATCGATTCACCCCGTTATAATATAATATTTCCCTATTTATTTTAAAAACTAAGAAAATTGTTTTTTTACGGTAATAACTGCTTTTAATAAATATAAATTAATTGCAGCCCAATAAAAAACAGGTAAATAGGTAGTTTAAGTTTACTATAAAAAATAAATATAATAAAAACTATAACTTTATAAAATAACCTAAACAAATAATTTACTTGGAATATATAGCAAAAAATAAAAAATAAACAATAGTAAAAGTATAATATTAGGCTAGTGGTAAAGAAAAATTTTATTTTTATATTTTATAATACTTATAAAAAAAAGGCGCTAGCAAAATAGATTTTTTTTTTAAAATACTAATAAAATAGTAAAGCTTAAAAACAATAGCGAAATAATAAGATAATTAAATAACGCAAATAATAAAATAGTATTATTAATTTTTAATAGATTTAGTATTAATATAATAAGCTTTATAAAACCCCTATTTAATTAATTAATTTAATTTAATTTATGAAATTGGTGCTATATTAGTAAAATTTTTACTTTACGAATGGGTTGGTACACATCGCTGATACCACGAGTCATGTGGTAAATATGGAGTCGTCAGTTCTTAAGTTTTGACCAACTATAAGCGCAGAAACGACGTCTCACGAGAAATCAAACGCTTGGAGGTTTTGAAAGACCACTGAAACAGGTAAGATTTCTGGGAGAGTCAACCTAGCCTGCTGAAAAGAGTGGAGAGGGAAGCCTTCATCCAAGGCTACCGTAATGCTGTATAACCCAAAGCAGCTACCAGCCCTACTGTAACCTGATTAAGGGGCCCGTTACCTCCAACATGCTGCCAACTCCGTCTGCCACGTCTATATGCATGCCGCTATCTCCATGTATTGATCCTGGAGTATACAGACGATTGCCAGTTCATCTCTGGCCGTTTGGGTTATGATATGCGGAGTGAGAATTGGGCAGCTCAGCCCCACTACTGTGCGTTATATAGAGACGGAGGGCTAGGTAAGAACGTGTGCAGCTCCATCTGTCCCATCTTTGACTTTGTATGGAGCCTCTGATGGTACATATATATAGCACATTTTTCATCCGTAACCAACCGAACCAACTTGTAGCTGCGAGGCTGAAAATGGGCTTATTATGGTACAGATGATGCAACCAAACGAGCCCTAAGACAGAGACCCCTTGAAATTTCGCCCATTGTGCCACGATTCTACCTGTCTTGGGAGGCCATATGATGTAGTAGTAGTCGTTTGTGGTATAGATCATCCCTGCCACACGTCAAGAGTCCGGAAACGCACACGCATCATCAATCAAGATATGTCGAATGCGAGATGAACACGCGCACATACTATCTCCCAGCTGCGAAGACTGTGTAAACACACTACGGCAGCCGCCATTGATTCGAATATCTCGATCTCCACACTCGAAAACAACCTATACAGTACTTTATATCTTGCCCAAGATCAGCAGCAAACCAATGAATTACCTCCCCAACACACCGTTCCGACAGACACCGGCATACTTAACTTTCGAGAAGGAGATTTGGATGTGGGGCATCCAGCCTGAATCTCAGTATAAGAGCTGGTCCCCGCTCCAGCAATCCAGCTCATCAATTTACCTTCGCGGGCTGTGTCACATCACTCAAGACCGATCCTACACCCTTCCAAGTACCAAGTACACCGACTATACGAACAAGCCGGCTTATTCGTCTACATCAAGGCCAGCCTCAACCATTACTAGTAACCTTTCTCATTCATCATGTAGGTCTAAGTTCTAATCTTCGGACCATTTATTCATCGCTAAAGATTACCTCAGGTGCGGCTACGTTACTGTTCAAAGGATGAAGACCGACCACAAAGGCATAACCTTCTGGGTCAACACTACCGCTTTCGAGGACTGCCGCCGGGCAGACTGCCCCGATTCTGCGTGCTACGTCGAGGAGGCGCAGCTATCGTTGGAGGTAGCGATGGATCTGCGATATCATACACGCTGTTAAGCTGGAAATGTTTTGAGCTGTTGATGGGGAAGGAAGCTGTTAACTCGGCTTGGATGATGGCGCGTGTGAATCTCATGTAACGGATTCGCTTTACGAAGTTCAATGACACGCCCAGTTTACTCGATACAGATATCGTCGATCCTTTCTCACCCAAATTAATCGATTAGATCAGCTCAGGAACACTATGAACACGATATACGGGTCGAACTAGTTATTTCTACGCTGACTTGTGGCAATATTGTCGAAGAGGGGAGTAAACCCCAATCCTGCAGGCTTACAGATCTGATCCTCATTATGACATACGTCATAACGAGAAAGTGTGGCTAGCCTCACTTCGATGAAAAGGGCTATTGGCTAATTGCCAGCAAGTTGACTGCTCTCGTCAACCGTCGCCGGGCGTTTCGTAGACGAGAGCGTTGCAGTGCATGAGGCGTAAGTCCCCGTGCCAACCACGTATCCAAGAACCAGAGCCTGACGTAATAGAACTGAAGTAAAACCCCCTCTAACTGTTGCAAGACAGGCAGTAAAACCCACTACCACTAAACTCCAATTTCCTTTTCGCAATATCCCGGCATCGACGACCAGTGCTGCGAATCGTATTTCCGCATTTAGCATCAAGCCACACTTCGGAAGCCACACTTCGAGATATGTACGGAGCCCAATACAGATACGGCTAGTGATGCGTATGGAGGGTCATACGTATTGGGCGTAAATAGTATAGATTTCCAAATACGGTATCACTGGCAATATACTAATATACGGATTGGGGGCCAATCACACGACTCCGGGAGGGCTTTGAATTCCAAGTTCTTTATTTTCTGACGCGGCATGGATTGCATCTAACTATTCCAAGTGATGTGTATAAACCTTCCAAACACGGCACGGTAAGTGGCAGTAAAAGCTCCATTATGCGCTACCGCATATACTATTCGCAGTACTATCTACGACGACTTTGCAGGATAAATCTCAGTAGATATGAGCCAGAAAGAGCGGCAGGGGAAAGACGACAATACAACAAAGCTCTAATTCCTAATTTCTAAGTCTATATGCCAATGCTAATGCTACACGCGCCAAAACACCAGACATGCGCAAGGGGATACTCATACAAATCACACACCCTTCCTCCCAAAACCCCCCAAAATCTATCCCAAACAAAAACCCCACAACGCCATCCCCTTTCCCAACCCACCACATTACCCATACCCACCCATTAAAAAGCAAGCCCCAACAACCGATTCGCAACATCACTCGCATAACTCGCCGTCGCCGCCCCCGCCTCCAGCGCCGAGCCCACCGTATAACTCCCACTATTATAGATCCTCGCAGCCACATACACAGCCTGTGCATCCTTCAACCCATCAGTCCCCGTCGCCTGCGCCAGCGTCTGCTTGAGCCCATCGCCATCCGGGGTACCATTAGTCCCATCCTGAATCATCCCCGTAATCGTAGCAGGCGGGCACGGAACCGTAATATTAGCACAGCTGTTCGCACCATTATGGTCTTGCATCAACCCCGGGTTGCGCACCGTGCCGTCGGGCGAGATGGTGTCGTGCACGCGCACGCAGCCTTTGGACTCCTGCATGATTACTGCGAGGATGAAGCGCGGGTCGACGCCGGTGCTCTTAGACACGGATTGCACGGACGTGGAGATGTCTTTTATTTCGTCGGGCGTGTTGTTGTCGGCGCCGAATTGCGTGCACGAGTTGGAGAGGATGGCTTGGTTGGCGGAGAAGATGGCGTCGTAGGTGGCCCAGGAGTCGATGGTGGGCCAGCCGGCGCCGGGGGAGCCGTCGCCTTTGAAGTCTTGCTTGGTGCCCGTCGTGCCGGTGCTGGAGGCGTTGAGTGCGGTGTCTGAGGAGCTGGCAGAGCCGGAAGCGGCCGCGGTGAGGACTGTGCCGCTGGCGGCGCCGGCAGTGGCTTTGTCGGGTGTGGCGGGTGCGGAGCTTACTGCTTTGGCGGAGGCAGTAGAGACGGCCTTGGATGAAGAGGCGGAGACGGCTTTGGATGAAGAGATAGCAGTAGGTTTCACGGAGCTACTGCCTGGAGATGCAGGAACAGTGGAGTTTCCAGCCCGCTTAGCGAGAGAAGTAGACTTGGGCGCAGTGCCTGTAGAAAGCTTGATAGAAGACTTTGGCGTCGAGCCAGTAGCGATGGGAACTTTTGTAGACCTGATCGTGCCCGTAGAGAGCTTGACACCGGTGCCTTTAGCTGTAGTCAAAGACGTTGTGCCATTTGCCGGAAATGGGGCAGCTGCCGGGAAAGGAGCAGCCAGAGATGTCGAGGCCAGCGAAAGTAGCAGGATAGACGCGAGACTGAAAGTCATCTTGAAAAGATTGTATATCGAAATCGTTCAATGAGATATTTGAAAGTAGAGATTGTTTAAATCGTAATGATTGTAGCAAGGAAAAGAAGGAATGGAAAGGCTGTTGATTGTTGGAATAGAATGTTGAGCTGTGGGTGATGCTCCCAACTCTGGACAAGACATCGACTTATATACTTCTCTAAAGAGCCTCACGCCTACCTTCATCTTCAGCGGATTCGACCCAGCCATCCGGCATGATTGCGAGAATATTCCAGATGGAACGTGCCAACACCAAGCATAGTGAGAGGACTGAAGATCAGGGCGGAAACAATCCAGTCCCTTGGAACGTTACTGCTCGTCAACGCATGTAATCGAGCTTCACTTCCCTATTAGGCCACTTGTTGGCTACCAGAGGAGCAAGGCGTGGCTCGTTCAAGTCATGCAAAACATCCAGAAGCTTTCTTCACTTAGACGTCCCCTAGAGACAGAGCGGCTGATGGAGGGACAGGAGCAAGCATAAAACACGTAGAGACGATCAAGTCAGCAAAATTGGCAACAACACGGCGTGTGATGACTGAGGCAAATGCGGCGAACACGAGGAAAGAAGGAGTCGAAGGCTGAGGCGGTGTCATTTAGAAACGAACGAAACAGAGATGAATACGGGAAGGATAGTTTGGACGGTTTGAAGAGACTAAAAGCAGAGATGCAAGAAACAGTGTGGTAGAACTCATGTGACGAGTCGAAACGGAGGCTGAAATAAAGTTGCCAAATGGTCGGATGTTTCTCACTGATACAGTAGGGGACACCCAAAAGCGCCCCCTCCAAAGGCACCTTTTCCACCACAACAATCACAAAATAATAAAACTTAATTCTTCTAATCTAAAAGATATAGGATAATTGATTTACAAGAAGGATTTTAATTTCAAGAAATTCGGTCTAGTGGCTGTAAAGTTATTATTTGCTGAAAAAAATTTTGGTCAAATATTTTTGCGTTTTACTAATTGCACCCCAGATTATTAGCATAATTTATAAATGCACCCCTACAAAATGTGGGCCTAGTAAATATTTCTAAATACACCCCCTGTCCAGAATCTTGATCTAAGCCCAATTGGGTATGATATCTGGTCGGATGCTGCCCGATTAGTATTAGTAAATCCTCAAATTTTTCGCGTTTTGCCAGAATCTGTGCTTATCTAATAATAACTTTTGCGAATGACGCTAGTTTAGCGTGAAAAAAATACTGAAAGAATCTCCTGCTTCTTGTGCATCTTTTGGATTAAATGGATTCTTTTTTACATGTTGTTTTATTTAATAATAATTTTCTGAAGTTGGTTACTCGGTTGGAGGGGGCGCTTTTGGGTGTCCCCTACTGTACGGCTCGCTAAATCCCTCAACCCCCTCATTAGACGAAACAGGGGGTCGCATCCTCAAGGGATCAAACGGGGCAGAGCAGCGAATCTGCGAGGTTTTGCTTCACCTGGAGTTTGATCGGGCGAAGGGGTACGGCGAGTGCGAGCAGCGCGCTGTTTTGCATTTGTTCTTTGATTCATATTATTCGATGAGCTGAAAATTCATAAACGGGTATTCTCTAGCGGGAAACAATGACCTGCAGGATATCGGCATAAGATCTGATTTATGTCCAGCATTAAGCTTTAAGCCTTGTACAAAAATCGGGTCACCCCCGGATCTGCACCTCGACCAAATAATCAAGATTCGTGGGATCGAGATGTATCTAGTCACGTGAGGGTGGTTTGGAAATGGCCCCCAAAGGAGTGCGGCACCGGATGACGCGGGAGAGGGGTGGTACAAAGAAAGTAGAGGAAAGCATGATTTGAATATTAGCAGGAAAAGCATGGCACTCTCACTAGAGAAGGTTGTAGGCAAAAGAGGGGCCTGACAAAAGGAAAGGGTCGGCTGTCTGCCTTGGCTGAGGAGGAACATGGAATCAAACATGTCCATAGAGCTCAAGGATCAAGGCTTGTGTTTTGAAGGGGACGAGAAATGGGAAATCAAGATAAATTCCCGTCTAACTCTTTCCAACGCCAACCCGACAATGCAATCAACTCCATTTCACGCAGACCAATAAAGTATGTCTCCAAACATCTCAACGCCGACGCTTATGTTGTATACAAGGAAGTTTCTATGAGCCCGGAATGATGTGAACACCCGCCGTCTATGAGTATAAGTATGTACAATTCTAAAAAGTGAGTGTGCGCAGGGTATTTCTTGTGGGTATGTAAGCGCAAAAGTGAGGTTGTGTAATGGTGTAAGGTAGGTACAGTCCATTCATGAGGTACCATTTTCCGGAGCAGGATTGACGCCGTCTTTGAAGAAGGTTCTACGTCCTTCAGTGCGCCCTCTCTGCTCGTCCGCAAGAGGAACACCGAACTGTGTGTTCGCATGGCTATTTCCCATCGAAGCGCCGAGACTCATGCTCCGCGCCGGCCGACGATCAGTGGTTGCGACACTGTGCCGCCGCGCGGTACTATTGCCGCGATATGCGTTACGGAAACTATTGGGGATCGCTGGGCCTGGATGTAATATATTGCTTAGGAAGTTGTGCCCTCCTTGCTGCTCGGGATCCCTGCTCCGGCTCATGCTTCGTTCCTTCGCAGCCCCACTGCTGACACGCGCCAAGTTCATAGAGCTACGTCTGCGGACTCTCTGAGCAGCATCGGCAGCTTCTTTCTCCAAGAGAGCCTCATTGGGTAGGAGGATGGCTTTGTCGACCTCGTAAGGTAGACCACGGTGCCGACCACGAATCTGCATGGCAATGATGACGAGTTTCGCAATAACGCCAAACTCGGCCGAGAAAGAAGCGTTGATGTTGGTGTACCCGAGGGAGAGACCGACCGTGCCGTACGCGCTGACGACTTCAAAGAGAATGCTGAATAAAGTAAAAGCGGGGTCGCCACTCTGGATGCGACTACCTTCGGAGATGGAAATAATGAAAACACCCAAAAATATGTACCAAAGATCGAAGGACAATTGCCTCCGAATATGAGCGCCAACATATGAGGGCTCACCCTCGTCCTGTGTCTCTTCCTGCTCAGTGCCGTAGATACCAAGAGACTTTTCCTCGTACACATTGGTTCGCCGTACTGAGATTGCAATGGGAAGGACGGATATGTACATCATAATGAGGTATGACATTTGAATTGCAGGGTGAAGAGTGGCAAGATTGACGACTGCAAAGCCAGCCGTTCGTGTCGAGACGGCCTGGAACCATCCATCTAACATCCGGATATTAAGCGGAAGCTGCGTTACGACTGTGTTTCCAAGCTAAACAAATCAGCATGGCAAAGAAGGAGCGGTGTATCTGGAGACCTACATCAAGAACGATAAAGAATATCAAGTCCAAGCCGTTCAAAATCACCAGAATGTAAAACAGCCACCAAGTTGCCTTGGATGGAAAAAGCAGTGTGAAGCAACGACGAGGATGGTCAAGCAAAAATCTGCACTCCTCCCAAAATCCACTAGTCTTCGGTAAGTACAGAGAAGTAACCCAAATAATAAATCGAAGCATGATGGGAAAGCCGGTATTTCCTATCACGATGAAGAAACTCATGGCCAAAAGTGGCCATATAGCCGACCGGAAGGATATCATGCTGTCCGGGGTAAGAGTGAAGCCCAAGTCCGTAAAAGCAGAATTAGCAGTGAAAACACCCCACCAGGCCTTGCCCATGCCATCACCGTTGACAACTTCTATGTACCTTGGACTGTTTAATATCCAAGGGAGCAAACAGATGAGGGAAAGAATGCTGAAGCCCACATTATACACCACCAGGATCAGGGCGAGGGTCTTGAGAGATCTATACTCAATGCCTCCAAGTTCTTCTCGCTGAGCTTCGTCGAGATCGTCGATCATGAAGATTGAGTTCCGTCCGACGGTAGGTTGCCAGCTGAAATACGGGGCTGTATCAACGTCCTCATTTTTGTCTCTAGAGAGCGCACTTCTGATAGTCTTCATCGTTGCAGCTCTAGATGGAATGTGCCGCATATGGCTTCCATGACTATCATCATGGACTTTCTCTGTGGAAGACTTGAACAACCTCGGCTTGCGGAATCTAAGAGGGCTCAAGGTGTGCTTTGCGGCAATGGCATTATCTGCTAAATGCTCAGCTACTGGAGACTTCGTCGGCTCAGTAAACGTGATATTTCGTCCTGTAGGCGTCTCCTCATTGGTATGACCATAGCCGTTGAGAGTTCGGGTGTCTAGTCTCCCAAGCCCACCAACAGCAGATGAGGTCGCGGTGGGAATTTGCTCGACCGGTGTTCCGTTAACGGCCTCAGGGTCAACACCTGCATCGGCGTCGCGAGGCCCAGGAATACGAAGCACGGCGCCGTCGTCATGTTTCCGTTGCCGCTCCAAGATTGCAATGTGTTCCTCGTTGCTTCTCGGAACCGGTACACGCAAGGGCTGGTCACCCTCGCCGTTGCTTCGCTTGACGTTTTCTGCAAATGTGATCGCTCGTGGGATTCCTGCGTCTAACCTGGGACTGTCTGATCGAGAGAGCTGACCCCTTGTACCTGCTGTGTCGCTGCTGGAACGAATCCTATCCTCTTGGTTGGTAGCCTTTATCCTCGCCAGGTATTCATCCGAGTCCTCTCGTACGGAACCATCATTCGTCATGCCATTGAGTCTTGTAGTGTCTCGCATGACGGTGATATCTCTGCCATTTACCCCCTTCTCTTCTTCACCAACATCCCGCTCGCTTGTTTTCGATTTGGACATAGTTTTGCCAATGCTCCTTCGACTTTTCTTGGCTTCCTTGACGATATGTTGGAATTTCTTCTCGAACCAATACAGTCTGAGGAACACGACGAAGGAGTTGATGGTGATGGGGTTGCACATCGTGGGAATGAGATAGAGTACGATCTGCTGCCATGTATTGAGAAGATTAACGTCCACCGTGTTGAGGCCACTCTGAGTCGCCGCACCGCTTGCAAAGAACAGAGCGTCGATATAGTGGAGGCTGCCGTGGGAAAACATCAGGACTGAGCCAAAGATTGTCATGCCAATGATCCAAAAGTCTGCACATGAAGAAATCAGTACGAGAGCAAATTGGATTGAGAGGGGATTTGTCGCGCTTACAGTGTATAGTGATGAAGTTGAAATGGGGAGACTTTGAAAGGAAGGCCGGTTTCAAAGCCTTGATGTAGCCCCAGACATCCTTGAGTATTTCGAACATCTTTGTAGACGGGTCCTGCTTTCGCAGTGCTTCGTTCTCTGGGAGATATGCCTGTTGGTACCGATGCGTCCTTCTTCTTCGTGCGGAATCAGAGCAATGGACAAGCCAGTCTTAGCAGCCGCTGTGGGCAATGGGGACGCCAGGCTTGCATAAATGCATGTCTGCGGTCGGGGGATTGCGGAATAACGATGCGATAAGGACGTGAATAATCGAGACGGTGTGGATATGTAGGAGGTGGTGGTGAATGCAAATGCAAGTGTGGCAGGATGAGCAAAGGAGATAGGATGGAGGAGGTGAGATGTATGTAGGTCTAAGGAAGTTGGTGTTGTAGGTGCAGGTACGTAAGAAGCTGAGACGGGCGTTGTGGTTGGCGAGTTGGGCGGCGGACGGACAAGAAATTCTTCAAAGGGGATTGGCGGCTGCGGGCTGATGACAGGGCTCAGCTGCACCTGCAGTCCAGAACCCACAGAACCCAAAGATCGCCTGCCCTGTCCGGACTGGGGCATCCGCGGCCGAATCTGCCCCGCACCCACACGCGCCGTCTACTTCCATGCCCACTGCCCACCGCCCACCACTGGAATCCTGGGGTGCGTAAAGGAAGAGATGAACAGCATCCGAACCCGAACACTGCCAATGATATCAATATATAAACGCCAAACCCTCCTATACAATTGAACAATTATCTCTGGTTTTACGTAGTGCCAGCTAAATATAGGGGATATTTGAGTTTGATATCCACAGCATCAATGCTGTCCCCATCCAGATTGCCGGGTTTTCCAGTGTTTCACCGGCACTTAGCTATCTATCGAACACAAACCGGAAACATTGCACAATCTGTGCATAGATTGCGCAGCTTGGCGTTTACACGTGAAATCCAGGAAGCCAGTCACAGATTGCTATTTTCTCTCGAAGTCTGAGACTCATGCAATATCTCTCGATATCTCCGCATACACGTGTCCATGACGGAAATGCGAGATAATTCCAGGCATAGCCGCGATTGCCAAGGCGAGGATCGGCATCACAACGGCTTCACGCATTAGCCCCTTCCCATCCCTAACCTTGGACCTCGTGCTTTTCGACCTGCCGTAAAGGGCATCACAACCTCTTGCAACGTTGTGCTTAGGACCGATGCTGTGGAATGAACGCCTTCACTGAGAACAATAACCACATCGAGTCATCCAGGCCGTAACAATTACACTCAGCTTCTAGAAGATTGCTGTCTTGTTTGCGATTCATCTTCTCCAATAACTCCAATACTGAGGGATTTTTACAATCCCAAACCCCTAGGTATCTCCAAAACAATAACCGTCATCTCATTATCATTAAGTCCTGTCCCGTCACTACATATGCAGATGCGTTTCACGGAACCACAGTGTCGGGACTTTCGACGTCCAACTGCATGCCATCATCAGACTCCTCGGGAATGGCACCTTCCCCAACAACGACTTCTTCCAGAGGTCTGACTTTGAGTCCGGCATCAATTTTGAGAACCGCTTTCGTCAAGCCTCTGATACCCGCAACAAGAACATCGGGTCGCTCCCAAGCCAGCAGACCAGCCCTTCCCGGGAGCCGTTGCGCAAACACGACGTCGTGCTTGCTTGACGCCCAGGCGGGACAAGTGTACCCATTATCATCCGATCCGTCAGCTCCGAACACTGTCACTGCAACTTTCGACTTTCTGCCCTTTCTCCTTTCAAGACCCTCGAGTTCCGTTGCAGCCGCGGCCCAGAACCTTAAACCGGCCTCGGGGCCTGGCAGCCAGGCCAGCTGAGCAACGTCGATAATCTCTGTCTTACTGAGATTGTGATTCGGACTTCTCTGCTTCAGGCCACTGCATACCAGACTCAACAGTCCGACAGGGGAGTCGCACAGTGCGTACGAAAAGGTGTTGGGTTCTCTCAGTCCAACTGAGACAATGGTTCCATACCCAACTGGCTCCCTCTTTGGCAGAAGCGGCGCCTGCTCTCCCTCTCGGTTTGCCACCTTCCTCCGCCGCTCCAGTTCCACCAGCGCCTTCCAATCTTGATCTTCATATCCCCACCAGTTCCCGTGGAAGAATTTCGCGACCTTGTATTTCGCCCACGACCAGCTTTCTCTTCTCACATCGGGAGTCGCTACCTTCGGCTCAAGTAAATGAGCCCCCCGACACCTCTCGAATCTCTCCCCTAACAGCCTAGGCAACCAATAATCCACAGCACTCTGCCTCCCACTCCCCATCCCACTAACCACATAGCTCTCATACCCAAGCCTCTCCATCAACTGATTGAACAGCCCCGCCGTATACACCATCCTGGGCTCCTCCAGCGCATCACTGAATCCCAGTCCAGGAATATTCGGCACGACGACATCAAACGCCTGCTGCCCCTCTTCTGCCGGCTCCGCTAAGTCTCCTAATAGATCTTGCTTGGTACTTAAATTCGTGAATGGAAAAGACGGTATAAGCAACAACGGTATAGCATCCCTCCTCTCACTCCTAACATGCACGAAATGCACCCTCACATCCCCCACCGCCTTCGCCTTCTGCGCCACCGGCACAGGCAGACTCGTCCTGAACTGCGGCAGCTCATCATTCAGCCGCGCTTCCCGTTTCCTCCACTCGTAATCCTCGAGCCAGAAATCAATCAGCGGCTCAATTATATGTTTCGGCGTGCCCAAGTGGGCGGCAGAGGGCGATTCGTGGGGCAGGCGCGTGAGTTCCAGTTTCTTGTTCGTGAGGTCGAGGTATTTACTCGACACCTTTCGTCTCTCGTTAGCATTCTCTCCATCTCCCATAAGATAAACTAGGCGCATACGTGGATTTTATAGGGCTTCACATCCTCATTTGCTCCCGCCGCTGGAGCCAGGGATGTGATGCTGCTCTCCATCCTCTGTCACTCAACTTATTCCAAAATCTCTCACAATCTTAGATTTGAAATTTTCGCAATAGCCGCCCTGCGACAAAGACAGGAGACAAAAAACCGCATGATTCGACGCAATAAATAAGAGCGTAGCCCCCGTTCTTAAAAGTGGCTGCCCGCTGCCCACACAGCACAGAAAACCTGGCTGTGGCGCGAGCTCAACCCTTGCTCCTGCAGGATCAGCGAATGAGGAAGCGATCAGCGCGCACCGCCACACCGCTGTTTCGTTCCCCCAAGCGCTATGATTGGATGTTTGCAGGGAGGGAATAGATGAAACGAGTGGAAGGGGAAGGTGCTCCGGGAGCCACGCGGGAAAGGATGCCTTTTTGCTCGATGATTGAGAAATCCAAACGCGTGTCACTAATCTGGATTTCTAGATGAACAATGAAGAATTCGGGCAGCATTCATTGACTTCTTGGTCTCGATTCGCTATGATGTGATATGATATGATATGATAGAACGCCCAACGCGTGTTCCCCGCTTCAATCAAGCAAGCTCTATCTTACGCGCGCGCTCTCTCTCTCTCTCTCTCTCTCTACCGCACAAACCAACGCCTCCACCTCCCACATCCTCCCTTCCCTCCCCAGCCCATACAACCTCACCGCACCCACACCCCTAAATAACAGCGCTCCTCCCTCCCAACCCCGCCCCCTCCCCCGGCCTCCCCGTCCCCGTCCTCGCCTCCATCCTATCCCCCTCCCTCCCGTTACCACCCCCCTCACCAGTCCCCGTCCCCGACCTCCTCAAATTCAGCCCCCCAATCCGGCTCACGACATTCGCGCCCAGCGCATCCACCGCGCCCCTTGGATTACCCAGACTCGGGCCCTCCCCCGCCGTCGCCTCGACCCTAAAAAGCTTGACATGCGTCCCGTTCCAGACGCCGACCGTGCCCTTCGAGATCTGCATCTCGGCCTGGAAGACGAAGCCCCAGAGCAGGCTCTCGTACCAGCCTAGGCTCAGGGGCGACCATTCGAAGAATTGGATTTTGATGGGGGACGGCTCGATGCCCGCCAGCTTGCTTGTCTGTATTGCTCTTAGCGTGGACTGTTTTGGACTCGTGGAGGTAGAGGGTGAGGAGCTTGGTAGGAGAGGGGAGAGTTGCGAGAGGAGGGTGAGGAGGGTGTGTAGCGGTAACTCAGGCAGCCAGGACTCGATCCAGGGGACGCTGGGCTCGAACGCGCCACCGGGGGGCGTGTATGAAGATAAAGAGGTCGTGGAGTTTTGTCTCGAGAAGGTCGGCATGCCTACTGGCATCTTCCCGCGCGCTTTTTCGGACATGCCGCGGAGTTGCTGGGGGACGGTTTCATCTACACCTACACCTGAGGAGACAGAAGACGCACGCGACGCTTCTGGGGTCGGCCGACTATCCTCGGCGTCGGAATCGTCGTCATCGGATCCGATAGCGAAAGTCCCTTCTTCAGGGACGTCGGAGAGCTCTGGTGCACGGGGGTGGGAGATTGATGGGGAGCGGAGGGAGTCGACGGAGGAGCGGCGCGAGAGGTCGAAGTCGAAGGAGTTGGAGTGAGGGTTGTCTTTGCGCAGGCGTTGGAGCCGGGTTATTTCGGATTGTGCGGATTCGAGGGTGAAGTGGCGGAGGGCTTCGAAGCGCTTTTTGTTGCGGAGGATGGCGTAGATGAAGGTGGGGTTTTCTAGAGAGATAGTAGGATTAGAGGATGTGTAAAAAGGAGTTGGGGATTTGTGTTGGGCTGGGCAAGGCTGTGATCACGAGCTCACTTCGAGATTGAAAGCCGGTGGGCGTCATGGAGATTTCTACGAAAGGAAATATGTTTAGTATGGAGTTCCAAGCTACACATAAAGTGTAAAGCTTTGGAACCTCGTGCATCGAAAGACTCCCATAGCCAAGGACAAGGGTGAAAACGCATGAAACCTTGAGGTAACTTACTGACGTATTGATGCTCAATGATAGCATTCATGCTTTCTAATAACGATTGGAGAAGATCATGGTTGCTATCATTGGACAGCAAGAAGCCCGGTGATGACATCGAGGCAAAGAGTTGGAGTAATTTAGAGGATGCAGAGGGACTGAGATTTTCAAGGTAGGCGGCTATGTTGTTGATGACAGCCAACAAGGCCGGGTATATCGCGGTGAGCTTCCCCTGACTGGTAGTGATTATGTTGTAAATAGACTGATTCGAATTAGCATTGCCTACCCAAAGTTGTACACTTAGTCTTACATGAATGAGGAAGTCGGCATAAGACCCATTAAAGTTCTGCAACCTAATAGTCGCCGGCAGCGTCTCCTGATTCTCGAACTTCTTATTAAGGCTCTTGCCGAAATTCGACTCGACGCTCAGCGTTTGCAGAATGAAAACACACATTCGAACTATGCCTTGCTTCGAAACATCGAGCTTATAATCTATAGCGTAGTAGATGAGGAGGATTAGGAAGTCGTGGGAGCGATTAGTGTCGATGAGGAAGTTCCGGAAGCGTTTGTTGCATTGCGTTACTTCCCAGAAGAACATGATCATTTCGGAGGTTAGCTTATTGTTGGCTTGTTGGCTGCCGGGGATGTAGGAGGTGCTGGCGTGCAGGGGATAGTTGAGAACTCTGGTGATGCCGTCGGTGATGAATTGGAAGTCTTGCGGTCTATGCAAGCGGCCGAGAAAGTGACGGAAGTAATCTGAGCTGGTCAGTCATATAATCCTGCCTATATATTGAAAAGAGCGTACTCTTCTTCGTTACTGCTGGATCTGCTTCGGGTATCGAGTAAAGCAGTACAACAAGGAGAAACTAAGAACGTCAGCAGTAGCTCCGCCCGCAAGATAGAAGATCCGCGACTTACTTGTAATGAGTAGGTGACCAAGATTAACTTCGGATCCTTGAACACCTGCACATTGTATGGGATCTTCCAAGACGCTGGGTTATACTTCAAGGTCTATCACTTGTTAGCATGCTTCTTAAAACCCTCCCAGACAGCATACCGTATTCAACAACGAACACAACACACTCAGCACAACCTGCTTATCCGGACACTGCACAATATAGCTGACGGCCTTCACGCCCTGTACCGGCAGCATATTCGCGCCCATATACATACTCCGGCTCGTCAGCGTCAACAGCAGCCTCAGCACCTCCGTCCTATTACTCTCAAACTCCTTGCTCGTCGCAATCGGCGTATTACATCCCACCCCACTACTCCAGATCGCATACGTGACCTTATTCTTGCCATTTGCCGGCTTGGGCAGCGTGAAGTCCGCGAAGAAGAGCAGGTCGATCAGTGTATCGATCAGTTCTTCTGCGAGCGGTTTGACTTCTTCGAATTCCTCGCCCGCGGCTTCCAACTTCGCGGTTTCTTCTTGAGATTCGTCGAAGAGGACATCGCGGGCTAGTGCTGCTTTCCTATGCTATCATCAGTCTCCCAGTTTCTAAGAGCCATTGTAGTGGTAGGAGGGAAAAGTACCTTGTCCGCTTCCTCCTCACCCCCCAAAAGAACTTGTCTTCCCACCCCTGCAAGTTCTCCGCCTCGTAGATATACGGCAGTATCCTCGTAAGCACCCGGATACAATTCAGCGCATCCTTCTCGGGTGCGAACTCTGGGTCTGGGAACGAGGGGTGGTGCCGCAGTATGAACAGCCTGCTCGTGACGGCTAGTATGAGCGTCTCGAGGTTCTCGAGAGCCGTGTCGCGGGTGCGTCGAATGTCCGCGGGCGAGAAGAGGGAGAAGACATCTTCGGTTGATTCTGGCAATTCCCAGAACTAGTATGTGAGAGAAGAGGGTTAGAGGATGGTGGGTTGTGGAGGGGAGGGAGGGGACAAACGGAGGCCCAGTATGGATCATCTGCAGCGATGGCCTTGTCTTCCGAGAGCTTGAAGATGCCGCGCTTGAACACGAGCTTCGAGTCAGAGGCTCCCATGGTAGTGAAGTGCGGCTGGCATCTGAGGGCGGAGAGCTGGGTGTTCGTGGGTCTGGGGTAAGGTGAGGTTGGGTGTCGATCTTGCTTGCTGGGTCTCGCGAGATATGACGCTTCTCTTACATATTCATGCCATGCCAGCTGAGAGAGAAACCTAGGACAGCACAGCAAGATATCTAGAAATCACTATATTCCATACATATAGTCACAGTTATCTGAAACGTATTGCGATGCCAATTTTATCATTTCTTTGTCTCAATTCATGCCTCAAAACGCTATGGCATGTTAGAGGGGTATCTACTAATACAATGAAGCATTCTATCTATCCTCCCCACAACGATCTACGAGAACGGCCTAGGATTCCCCGAATTTCTCCTTCCCTTGTCATAAAGCCACTTGCTATTCAGCCCAACCGTAGGCGCCTTCGTGACCGGACTCGGCGTTCCTGGAGCCTCTGGCGTATTAATCCTCGATGCGCCAGGTCCAAGCAGACTTGGGGATCCGTATGAATGCCTCCTCATACCACCTAATCCACCTCCCATCGTCTTATGCAGTAAAGGACTTGCGCCAGGAGAAAATGGCGAGCCCGACCTGCTGCCAGACAATGGGCTTCCTCTCCCCGACAATGGTGAACCTGAAGCACTTCCTCTACTGGCAGGGGACGCACTGAGCGGCGTAGGTGTTCTCGCATATCTCGGCGGAGTGACATATTTCGTATCGGGAGTTGCGGGATTCGAACTTGGGGGGAGACCGAGGAGTCTGCGTTGTGCGGGTGTGAGGGGGATGTCTTGGATCGGGTCTGGCGAGCGGAAGAGCGGCATGAGGGCCACAATGATGTTGTATACGAAGACGCAATTCATCAAGTAGTATGACCAGTCCACATAGGGGTAGAGAGACTTTTGTTGGAGGACAAAGTTTGGAAGGCTGCGGTCTCAGTTAGCGACACGTCCCTCTCAATGACCACGTAGATACATACTAATCTGCTAACGACCTCCCCAACATCCAAGCCATCACCAATCCTCCAAAATTGTACATGAGGACCCTCATATTCCGATCTGTGAAGTTCGAGGCATTTTGCCGCCTAATGATCTCGTCGAATTGTGGGTGTTTCCATGTGCCCGTAGTGGGTGTCGACGGCGCCGATGAAGTCTTCTGAGGTGTACTTGGAGCAGCGGGACGCGCTACAGAAGTTGACGACATCTTGGATTGGTCGGTAGAGAAGTCCTGAGGGCTGGTTGTCAGTTTCTAATTCTTAGACCTTCAATGTCAACAAAGCTGGTTGCAATAACTTACGAGATCAATCCAAAGCCCTTATCCCGAATGTGCCTGCCGAAAAGGCAAATACCTAGATGTTAGTAGAAGGTTGCTGCGTATAAAGAGTCCTAGGTTAGCATTGTGGAGGTGGTGAATGGGATCCGGGAGGGCTGTTGCTGGTTGCTCTTGTTTTGATGAACCCGGCGATCTTCGAAATGGCGGCAGCCTTTCCAAAAGCCCCCTGCCCCATCTCTTCCCTAGCGCCGGCAGCTCCCCGCGTCGGCGTATCTGTGCAGCCTCCCTAATTCGGCCTCCGAGCGTCCAACCTTTCAATAAATTCATACACTTTCCTACACATCCCTTTTGATATTTGGTTCAGTCATGGGTTTCGACAACATGATGATGCAGCTCGATGAGGCCGTCACGAACCTCTTCGGGCAGTGGGACATCTACTCGACACTTATTGTTGGAGCCCTCATTACCTTCGCAGCCTACCAGATTATCACGACCCGCGATCCAGATGCTCATCCCATGCTCCTGGCTCGCCAGGCCAGCGCCGCTCCAGTACGGAACCAAGGAGAGTCTGCGGTATTCCGCTCCCACAACTCTCCTTATGGCGTACCACTGAACTCCGGACTTGGTGTGAAGGATCCTGGCGACTCGAAATGGAGCAGAGGGAGAGATGGTGATCTTCGGGATGTGTGGCGGAGGGTCGTTTCAGGCCGCTTGGATGCGGATGGGAAAGAGACTGGAGAGAAGAGCGAGCTGTTGACAGTTCTGGGCTCCGAGCAGATAATCAAGCACGATGCTAGTAGGTGTAACTCTCATATGGTATATTTATCTACTGACAAGAGCAGTGGATATATCTAAGCAGATCAGTCTTATCGGTCAACACATCAAGCAAAATGGTGGAAGCAGGGTTGCCATCTATCTACCAAACTCGATCGAATTGCTCGCTGCCCTATTTGCCTGTTCTTTCTACGATCTGACCGCGATACTCGTGCCCTACCACCAGAATGAACCGGTCGAGAAGATCATCTCGCTCCTCGAAAAGTCGAAGGCGGATACAGTGGTGGCGGCTGTAGGATCATTCCCATTCGATGTCATGAGCAAGAGCTATCCAGCCTTGAAGCAGCTTATATGGGTTGTGGATGAAGGCAGCAAGCATTTGGATTGGAATGAGGTTCCGAAAGGCACTGGAGGACCAGTCAATGTCTCAACATGGCAGGAAATTGTTCAAGATTCAGGAGCCGCAGACCTTCCTGCCTTAGACCGCATGACTACGCCGAAGAACGTTGTGGCTTTCTGGCCTACTGGAGAGCTGGTTGAATACACGAATGCCAATATTGTTGCGGGTATTTCTGGTCAGCTTGCGGCACTGCCCACACTCCAACGTATTAATACTACGGACCTCTTGCTACCCGTGGACTCGTTGTCAACGATATACCCACTTGTGTTAACCCTCTCAGCGCTATATTCGAACGCTTCAGTGGCATTGAACTCTGTGGCTGGTCTGAGCCCTGATCTCGTCTTGGCAACTCAAGGAGTCGCCCCAACGATCATCGTGGCATCAGCTGGCACGCTTGCGAAGACTCATGCAGAGACAGCAGCGAAGTTGAAGGGCTCCTCTCTATACCAGCTCGTCCACTGGCTCCAAACCCGAAGCCTCGTACAGCAAGGAGTCATGCCAATCGCAACAACCTTCTCGCGCATGTTCGACTCCCTCCGCCCAATCATCGGCACCACGCCAGGAAAGCTGCGCTTGATCTATACGTCCGAGCAAGTTGGCGCGCCCCCAACGCCATTGACCGCTGCGACGTTATCCGATTTGCGCATCTACACAGGTGCAAGAATCATCTATGCTCTGACCAGCGCGAAGGTCGCTGGATCTGTGACTCAGACTGGGCTTTATGACTACAGAGTTGACAACGGGACGGAGAAGTATTCTCATTTCGGCGTCCCAGTCACGAGCATCGAGTTGTTTTTCAAAGATACCAAGACGCATAAGACGACGGATGAGCTATCTTCTGGAGAGGTGCGCAGACATTTGTGTGATAATTTTGGACTTTGCTAACGATTGATAGATTAACGTGAGAGGGCCTGCTGTTGTGGGCGAGGAAGCTACTCTAGGAGTTACGGGCAAGACTAATGTGGATCATACTCTTGCCTTACTATGATGAATGACAACATGCGATCAGTAAATAGATATGCAATGGATATCATGGCACTTCTTTCACGTGTACATTAAATGCGTTGCTCTCTGCCAGCGTAGTCCCTCCGTGTGTCAAGCATTATCTTTTGTCACGTGAGAAGACCCCCCTTCTGATACCCAGTATCCAGATATTCCAACGGGCACAATCTTAAGTCTGCCTTAAAGCTCCTATCATCTATGCCCATTTATCTGCTAACCTAAATGAATTTACAAACTCGATAGTCTTGAACAGCGCGCTTCGAAGGCCATGCAGCGAGCTCAGCCTGCTCTGACAGGTTGCAGATTTCTGCAAGCGCCTGTCACACCTTCCCGGATCGTACACTTCCCTGCAACCTGCTCAACCTCGATATCACAAACGCGGTATCACCACCACCATAACTTTGAGAAGATCGATGGATCCTCTGACGGCTTTCTCGCTAGCTGGCACCGTGGTCCAATTTGCTGATTTCTCTACCAAATTGATTTCTGGGATCCGGCAACTACACGAATCATCGCGGCTCACGTCGAACGAGGCGGCTGTAGAGTTAGCAAAGCAAATTCAACAACTCGCTACATCTCCTATGAGGGGATCTTGAAGACTACTGCGTCAAACTTGAGCATAAACTTAATCCAACTAGAGATTCCAACAATCTCAGCACCGACGAGAAGCTCAAAGAAATTTGCGAGAAATGTTTAGGCGCCTGCTGTCGGACTTGGAGCTCGCATTCAAAATCCTCATCTCCCAAGACCAAGTTTCACTGAAGCTGTGCCTTTTGATTGATGGCTTAGACAAATACGACGGGGGAGAACGAAATTGCCACATTATTCGATAAAGTTGGCAAATCTTCGATAGTGAAATGTTGCGTTTCAAGCCGTCCGCATCTGCCATTTCAAGACGCCTTTGCCAATCAGCCAAGGCTGAGGCTAGAAGATTTGATATTGCCAGATATTCGACAATTTGTTTAAGACAGACTTGAGAATGATGAAAGAATGAAACACTTGTCTTTTGCTGAGCCACAAAAGGCACCAAGGCTGACAGAGGAGATCGTCACCAGGGCAAATGGAGTCTTCCTTTAGGTCAAGCTCGCTGTGGCTTCGCTACTGAGGGGTCTGGGTAACCGTGACCAAATCTCAGATATTCAAGCCCGCTTAAGAGTGCTACCCAAAGACCTTGAGATTCTTCATCGACACATTACTTCGAGAATCGACGTAAGTTATCAGAAAGAGGCGTCGCGATTGTTTCAGCTCGTGGCTGCTGCTAATGACAGCCGAGATGACGACTGGACGGTCGTAACTCCTCTCTCAATATTTGCCATGTTTTTCGCAGAAGAGACAGACCCAAATCTTGTGTTCACCGCTAAAGAAGGATTCTTTAGTCGGCCACAAACTAACTCATGCATTCAAACAATGTCAACTAGGATCACCAGCCGATGCGGAGGTCTGCTCGAAATCCAACACGGGAAAATACCCCGAAATAAGCTACTTTACTTGACATCTAGCACTTGTTATTTTCCTCTCACTCCTTTGTTCAAAGGTGGTCAAATCAACATAGATGAATTGTTCCCTGGCCTTCGATCGGGCTCCGTGAATGTCCTCATAGAGCACTCTTAGTCTGCTTTGGGACTTTGAGAATCAGGGTGCATGGTGTGTGAGAACGAAGGCTCAGACTTTGTATTTGCGCCACGGAGAGGGCTACCGCGGCCAATGCTGCGTCTGCCAGATGTGGGGAAGAAAGTCCCGGTATGAGGAGGAGGGTGGGGACGGTTGCCGTGTCGCGTTTCGCTGGGTGGTAAAGGCGAGGGCTGTAGCGGGGAGGTGTTGTTTCGGGCTGGGGCTGACATTTCTGGAAACACGGATGATTTCCTTTAGGAGGAGATAAGTTGTGGGGGACTTGATATCTCTTCTTATACTACTCCCAACATGAACATGAATGAGCGGGGAGAACCAGTCACATCTATATGCCATGGGTATTATCGGGAGAGCATACCGAATAACGTCGCGGACCTTGACATTCATGACGGAGCATGATTCACGCTCAGCCATGATTCACGCAACAGACTAAGAGCATTGAATGGATACAGAAGGTTACGCCCCGCTCTACGGCATAATTTCTTAGCACAACAACGTTCAGGATGTGTGTTAGAGTCTACTTCCGGTGTGTGCTGTGCGGCCACTTTGCGCGGGATGTGATGGTAGACTGCGAGCGCAGAGGAACACCGCATCATCGAACTAGCAGTTGGGTCGCTCGGAGGCCGATACCTGGACCGTGTCATAATCGTGGTGGATGTCGAGCGGGTAGTCGGGAGATAGTTGATGCGAGGAGTAGGGGGGGAAAGCTTTATGAGACGTGTGTTGAACGAAGGGCCACAATTTTAGAAAAGGGGATGGTCTGGGGTGCTGAGGTTGAGGTTGAAGTTGAGAAATGAGGAGTTGATGGCTAGAGAGATCGCTGCATTTTCTCAACAAACAAAACTACTGCTCGTCAATCAAATACTTTCCCTGGGGAGTACCGGTATCATGACATGGGAAAGCGATATAGATATTTACACAAGAAAAGAATATCCACCTCACATCTCCCCAAATCTAGCACACATCCCCCCCATTACAGTTCCCCGAGCACTTATACGTCCCGATCCAGCTCTGGGCCCCATACACATCCTGCCCCGTAAACCATCCATTCAGCGTCTCCTGCAAATAATCCAAGTTCTGCGGGCTCCCATTACTCTTGCCCTCGCCCGAGCACGGATACCCCTTCGTGAGGCCCTTATTCCCATTCAAGCCGCTCCCCTTCGTAAACCACCCATTATAATTCCCAATCGCCTCCAGCGCGTTATTCCCACTGCTATCCAGCTGCTGCCTCAAGTAATTCGCGCCCGCATTCACATTATCCTGGATCGAGCTCGTGCACTTCCCGTTCGGATAGTTGCTGCAATCCACTTGCATGAGGCCTGGCGTCGAACCGCCCAAGTTGGCATTGCATGATGATTCTTGCATCGCGATGAAGGCCAGGATCACGGGGTCGAAGCCGTGCGCGTCGCCCGCGCTCTGGAAGTACGCGTCGTACTGTGCGCAGGCCTTGCCGGCGTGTGCGTAGAACTGCGCGCGCGTGATGTATTTCAGGGATGCGAAGTCCAGGAACGGCGGGTTCCAGCCGCCCGAGGTGAGGCCTGTGTTGAACCAGTCTTCGGAGCTGTGGGTGAGTCGTTAGTGGGAGGTTTGAAAGGGGGGAAGGGGGAGTACCCGTTAGGACCCGAGCCGGGGGTTACGTCGTCGGTTGCGCCTTGCGCGTTGGGGTTTGTCCCGATGTTGGGGGAGGCACTCTGAGCATGGGAGAAAGCTACACAGGTCAGAAGGAGTGCGAGGAATGACTTTGGTGCCATTTTTGGACGTTTGGTAATGAATGACTTGAGGACAAACAGAAGTTGAACGGGAGCTGGTGATAAATATACTAGGGCTCGGGGATTACAATATTTATAGAAGGGTTTAGTTACACTAGAAGGAATACCAGAGGATCAGTATGATGACGCTCAATGGCACTGCCATCTTGCTAGGTCCCGGCATTGTTGAGACTCTGCCGAGCTTGCCGTAGGAAGGAGCAAACGATCAGTTATAGATTTAAGCTTATTTCAGAAGGGTGAAGGATTCTGAGAGTAAGCTTAGGCTAGTTCGCAAAAGTTTCAGGAATCCGGCAGAAGTTTAAGGAGTGAACAAGAAGAAACCAAACAGCGCATAAGTGCATAATGGATAGCTTGTGTGATGGAAAGTAGTACAAAGCTCGCGATGCGTTGAAATAAAGTTGGCCCATCTTTTACGTACAGTGCCTATTTTATAGAGGGTGCCAAGTACTGGAGAAGACTTGGCACCGGATCTTGATCCGGGAATAGTTTCGTTTGCTCAGTGAACCACTCAAAGCTAAGTTGTGAGCTAAGCCTCAGGTCACTGGACGCTGACGGGCTCGCAGCTGAAACAGAAGGATGGTAGCATTCATTTCCGCTGTAAGCTCGTTCGGCAATCAATGAAACATCAAAGTGAAAGAGAAAAGCAGCTGCGCGTAATTTTTCCAGCCTTAATCATCCCGGAGCCGGGGCTACACGTGTTTTGAGCGCGGCTGCGATTAGAAATCCATCGTCTGGGCCTAAAGGGAATTTCCCGCAACTGAATCCTCCCTTCCTTCCATCGCGTCATCCGCGGGGTACTACCTCGTATTTTCGATACCCGGGAGGCAAAAGTGATCAGCAACATCTAAATATAAAAGGGAATAACATCTCTTTGCGGTAGGACACGGATAGGTGCGCTTAGAAAGGATGTCGAGCCTGGCGCAAAATTTTCTACTCAGCGCGTCTCCTGAACTGCGAGCTTTCGCGACCCCCACTATCGTATGATGTAAGAGCGACGGAACGAACAGATATTCTCGCAATCCATCCAGAGTGAGATGACCAAGACAATGCGCGCCCAGAGTTCGGCGACCTTCAAGGCTGTGAGGTTCAGGCGAGTTTTTCAACTTCCCGAGATACATAGTGATCCTCGGGAAAACCGTGCTGCATTCTCACGTCCAGCTCGGGATCTGGATTTGGATTTTTCGCTTTGAAAGCAGAGCTCGAATTTGATGTTGAAAGAAGTTGGGAAGGAAGGAGGATTTGGGCGAGGAATTATTCTCGCTAGTGTCCCGCCCAAAACCACGCTATCTCCCCCTTCTTTCCCAAATAGGCAATCCGGTGACACGCTCCGTCCATCGCATAGAAAGAGCATCCCGGTGCCACAAAAAAATCCAAATATATACAAGAAAATAAAGTTGCCACCATCGATCCAAGTCATATAACCGCAGCCGATCCTCCACACCCATCGCCACTTCCTCTCACAAGCACTGCGAATAGTACTGGCTGCTCGCCGTACAGGTGCTCCCGGCCGCACATACAGTGCTTCCAGTCCAGCCCGTACCGCCGCACTGCCCATACTTAGCAATTGTGGTCGCCGTAGAAGTTGCAGCAGCCGATGTCTTTGTTGAGGTCGCCAGCGTAGTAGAAGTACCGACTGAGCCTCCGCTGCCACTACCTCCGCTACCACTACCTCCGGAGCTCTGACCTGACCACTGATTTTCGAAACATATCAGAATATTGTTCTACATGATGGGTAACGGAACTATACGTACCACGGCAGGGCCAGGAACAGTGTAATTATGGAAGTCGGTGTAAATGTTGACGGTATAGCCGGGCTCAGTACCCGTGATGAACCCAGGAATCGATACTAATGGGCTTGGAGTCCCTGATCCGCCGTCGGTGACCGTTACTTGCGCACATTCGATATAGAATTGCGGGATTCCGGCAGGGTACGGGTTATGGATGGCGAGTTGTTGAACGCGGAGGAGGTAGTCGCCGCTGGGCAGAGCAGACGGGATGTTGTATGAGTATGTCTCTGCGAATCATGCTTAGGGACTTCTTAAGCAATGCGATATATTACGACTTACGGTAAAGAGGCCAAGTTGCCGTGCCGCTGGAGTCAAAGGTCGGTCCCTGGTCTTGAATCTTAAACCAGACTTGACCAGATCCATCGAACGTGGCTGCAGTTTGTCCTGATGGGACTTTGGCCATGTAGCTTTAAGTTATCAGTATCAAGTTCACAGATAAAGACTGAGAAATAAGACGTACAAGGAGAGGGGGCCCTGGTGATAGACAGCGACGTCCGTTGTGAAGGAAAATGCATCTCCGGCCTTAACCGAAATGATCTGAGTAGAGGCACCGGTCGCTCCAACATTACATCTAGCCTAAGATTCAGCTTGAACGTCGTGATTGGCTGATAGGTGCAACAAACCTCAGATCAGTGGAAGTCAAGTCAGTCACAGGCGAGTTGTAGTTGGTATTTGGCCTGATGTACTGATAGACAGGATACAAAGTTCCACCATGAGTAAGCTGCTCAAAAATGTCTCCTCCAGTCAGTAAAACTCCCCCAAAACTCTGTGCTAACTTACAATGTGCTGAGGCTTGGCTAGCCAAAGCCGTCAACGCGACAACAGGCGAAAATGACTTCATTATGAGGAAACAAATGAAGATCTCAAAAGCTAAGGAGCTAGATATTGACTCTGAATAGAAGAAACACTGGCAGTACCGACCTACAGGACGCTCATATATAGAATCTCTCGGCACTCGCACTCACGCAAGGATACATCCATATCTCACGAGATCCCATCTATCAAAACTCGCGAACAAGCTCATGATACCTCGCCTCTACTTCTCACTGGAGGAACATCCGATACTTCGGTACTAGTATCGGAACGCTCCGCCATTTGATTGGCGACAAATAAATTCTATGCCTAAGAAAGCCACCTCCGCAATATAGACGCTGCAGGGGAATTTGGAACAAAGTGCCGCCGCATCCCGAATAGGAAAACCTGGGGAATCCGGGGGCTGAACCGAACAGCGATGCGGGCTAATATAGGAGTTTAGGCCCTTCAATGCCGAAGTTTGGAGGCGGTTATTCTCATTTACCGGGGTGGTGATATACCGTTTCCAGTCCACCTCGCGGCCTTCGTGAAGACTCTATCGCACAGGAACTCTGAAATGACTCCAAATTTGAAGCGCCAGATCTTGAAAATTGTAAATTATCTTCTCGATGTCTGCTGCGATGCAGAATATCGAGGTTGCGAAGAAGTCTTGGTTTGCGGGCCGCGAGAGTTGTGTTCTCGCTTGGGTAAAAAGAGACCGATCACCAGATCAGGCAAATTAAAGGACCGTGGAAACTTCTTGGCACCTCGTGGAAATTCCGTCGACGGAATAAGGAACCCGATATTAATTAAAAACTTGGGGGAGTATCCGAGGGGACTAGAAAGTCGGAGCTCTTGCTTTATCAAACTAGTTGACCTAGAAGCCCATTACGCGACTTTAAAAGCCTGCTTCTTCCTCCTTCTTCAGGACCACCGAGGCACTTGTCCAGAGTCTAACAAATTAAAGTCATTGGAAATCGTGACGAAACTAAAGGATTATGTACAACTCAAAAAGGGATTGAGCCTCTCAAAAGCATGACTGCCCAATGTGGAAGTTACGAGACGAGCGCGAGATGAAGCCACTTGGGGGCTTCTTGCGTTCCCATAACAAGACATATCTTGACAACCATAATTTGAAGCTCTATAGAATTGCCTTGTATTCTTTTAACTTGAGATTTGGAAATAGCAAGGACGAAATCAGAAAACATAGGCGCAGGATATCATATTTGATAGAGTGGCGTGGGGTAGATGATAATTTTCTCCTACTTACTAGCCTCTGCTCAAGTAATGACAAAGAAAACCCCCACAGCAGTAATGCATGACCGTCAAAAATCTCATCGCATGTACCAACCCAGTGGTTCATCTCATAATACCCAATACACATCAGTTTTCCCTCCACCATACCAAAACCTTACTATTCCAATGGTCCAGCAATGGGAGCATAGCCCCTCTTACTCTTCTTCTTCCTTCACACGACACAACTTTCCACCCTCCGCTCTGAGCACTCTCTCCCTCAAGAGATTCTCAAAACGCGCAGTACCCCGGCCAAGAATCTTAGGAGTCAGTCGATACTTCAAGGTGCTTGGGACAACGTGGCGAGGGCTCCGGAATTGGTTCAAGCGAGCGAGCTCTTCGATGGAGATCTGTACTATGCGAGTTTTGTGATAATCTTTGCATGACTGACAATGTCCAAACTGCTGCAAGTCATCCAAGGTGCACAAGTCCTTGCCTCGGATCTGAAGTAAATCTACCATTGAAATTTTGGCAGTAGTCAAGCAGTACTGCATACGCTGTTCCTCACTGAAATTGTCCCAACCGCTGGGGAAGCTTGGATTGCGTTTCAGAGAAGGATGATTGATACGAGGCAAAGCGATTGATCTCAGACGTCCAAAAAGAGCCTTTCGAGATGCCGAGCTGCGGCGTTGTTGGTCAAGGGCTCTTGCAGTGTACGTGTAGGTAATAGAACTTGTGGAGCGTCGAACAGGACGGATTGAAGAGGGGAGACGGGGCAACGCAGTTACTGAGCGGTTCACACCCTGGGCAGGACCGCGATTCATCGCGAGGTTGCGTAGCCTTGACCCATCTGCGCTGGAGACTGATGATGGACTGCTACAGGCGTCCTAGAAGATTATCAGTATTCGATCTTCGAAACAGAAAAAAATAGCTAAACGTCAACAAAAGAGAATTTCCGAATTCCTTGACTTAGGAGAGAACCATAAGGACTTCACTTACACTGCCAGCTGGTGGTGTGGGACTGTGTGCCGACACCGAGACTGGGTGATTAGGAAATGGAGGGGCCATCAATCCTTGATTTCCATAGTCATAATTGTAGACAGGATTATGGCCTTGAGTGTGTTGACTCTGCACGCCGTAGTATACAGGAGAGCTATCATAAGGCGTGGGGAATTCGGGATAAAACCCACTGCTTGGGTCATCCGTAGAGGCTACCCCTTGATAGTGTAAATACTGATGGTTTGGCTGGCCGAAGAAATTCGTATGGCTAGTCAACTGGTTTGTAGAGGCATGTTGTGTCAAGGTTCTTGCAATGCCCGCACCGTTGACCGCTGAGCCTTGGAAGGGTAGATGGCGGCCATATCGATTCTATGGATGAGCTCGAGGTCAATGAATTTTCAAAATAAGTAGTGCTCGCTTGAACTTACCCTCACATCCAAGGTCATGCCTCTCTCAAATGTTCCATCTTGGGCGGGGCCTCTAGCAACGTACAGTAGTACGAGTTGGTACGGCTAAGAATAATTAGAGATCGCAAAATATACAAGGGCTGGAGGAGAAAAGGTTGGACAGAAGAAAGATGAAGGCATACACTGGGGTCAGAGACGCGGTTATTCGCCATCGTTCTTTGTCGGTCGTATGATTCTTTGTGGTGCCAAGAAGTTGATACAGACCCGATGAAAATGCTGTGGTGCAGTAATGTCTTTTCGTCCGAAGGGTAAAATCAAAGAAGGGTCACCCCATATTTATAGGCCATTTCCTAATTCACAATTTTTTAATTTGAACTACAAATCGTAAAACAGAGATTCATTCACTTCTGCTTTGCTGTCTTCTAACCATGCCCGGAAAGCTGCCTAAATTCCCGCAGCTCATTGAATTGCTCGACGTCGAAACACGGTGACGAGAACGAACCCGCAACTAACCGGGAAAGGAAATTTTGAGCGAGCGCCAGTCATCTTCAGCTCGTGATCGCGAACTGGACTCGATACTAACGAATCATCCAGTGCTGTAATTACGCTTTCTTACGGAGGTCCCCTACTGACCAGCACGTGATGATGGATTGGCCAAGATCCTGAAGCTATTCACCATCTTTTCGAATAGCATCTTGAGGACGATTCTGGGAGTTTCGGCTTCTGGAAAAGCCTCTATAAGGACATATCAAGGAGTATCAGCTGCGGAGCATGTGGTAGAGAATAAGCGAGAGAGGGTGGGCCAGAGAAAAAGGGGTTTTGTCTAATCCCGATTGAGGTTGGGCCGAGAGCTTTGATTGGCTAAGCTTCAACGACACTGAAACTGCACCTCGTGATAATAGAGCCACTTTGCTTGCTCAAAACTTTAATTGCTTCATATTTTGGTGGAATGAAAGGAACTAACTCCCCAAGGTCCTCACGGATTAATCATTTTGGAGAAATACTTTCAGTGCGCACATTGGGACAATCTAGATCTTCGTTATTCGCAATCAGATTTTGTTGCCACGCCTAAAACTCAAAATGATTCTCTTCCATATGTACATTGATGATTGATATGAAGGTACCAGACCTTTCAAAATTGATGTCTCCCAAGCGTATTTTGTTTATCCAGAAATGAGTATGGCTAAGAACTTTGTCCCCCATTCCTCTAACCAAAAATAAGCTCTCGGGATCAAGAAGGCTACCGTCAAGTTTGTTCCGCTTTCCTCAATGGGAAACAAAACAAGCTGCCGTAGCCTAAATGATCCTTCATGATGCAGAAAAGACTTGTAAGAAAAGGAAATTTATGTAGCAATGCCACCAGCAGCACCACCATTGTTGTCATCATCTCCGCCTTCGTCACCGTCGCCGTCACCGTCCCTCTTCCTCTTCTTTTCCTCTCGCTTGTGAAACATGTCCCATGTCTCTCTTAGCTGCTGCTCATTGAGCTTGTGCTTGCTGGGGCCCTTCTTCTTTTTGTAGCCTGGTCGAACCGTCTCAAGAGCTTCTTCCTCTTCCTGGTTGATACGCATTCGTTTGTAAATTCTGTCTCTCTGTGTGCCATTTGGATCGGCTTTGGCATAGGCCGCGAATCGTGGAAGATTAGCATAGTAGGGGCGAAGCTGAAGCAACTCATTTTCAGTGAGCTGGACCTGGGAGACACCAGTGGTTCCAATTCTCACAGCGGCCTCTCTAGATCTGCCCTTTGGATTGGCCCAGGCTGGGATCATTCTATCGTCTGGTCTGCGAGAGTGCAGAAGTCGCGTACGAGGAGCCAGGGTAGGTCGAGGTGGCGAACTTGACGTATCAGAACCTGACGAGTTATCAGAGGATCCTTGTGCGGATGAGGTCTTGCCATTAGCGCTTGATTTGTTGCTCTGATGACGACCTTGCAGAGTTGAGATTGGGCAAGTGCGTGCATGTTGAGAATCTTCCTCTTCGTCCTCTTCGCTCGGATTGTAGCTTGACTCGGTAGGAGCAGTCGTAGGAGAAGCAGATCGGTGGTCGTTTGCAGCAGCAGCTTCCGCAGCCAATCTCTCTGCTTGGCGTCGTCGATAGGAAGCATAGGGATCAATACGTTCGCCTCCATTATGAGCGATATTGTTGAGACTCGGCTGGGATGTGTCACCGTAATGACCATGAGCTCCATAGTTATCACCTCCTCGAGGGCCGTAGTATCCGAGTCTGGCACTCAAGTGGTCGCTACCAGGAGTGTATACCTGCTGTTCCGGGGCCATGCCGTGACTGAGACGACCAAAAGGCGCATCTTGTCGCTGGGGAGGGTTCGAAAGGGCTTGGGGGTGATATCGAGAAGAATTATGGGTGTTCGTCATAGTCGCAGCCGGGTCTTGGTAGTGGCCTATATCATAGGGATCGTAATTAATTCCGCGAATGTTTGAGACAACTGGACCGACGATTGGACCGTTGTGATTGTAGTTATAGCTATTCGGAGTTCGAGTGCCACCATTTTGATAGCCCATGGATGGAGGTTGCCTCGTAACGGCGAAGTGTCTACGAGGGCCATGGGTATCGAAGGAGTTCATAGTTGGCTCGTTGCGCATCGAAGGGGCTCTTGTACCCCAGCTCATGCCTGGTAGACCACCATAGGCATGTCCATTTGTATTGAAGTTCATGAAGGCTGCAGCTGTAGATGAATGTGTAACCTGTTCCACATTGGCCAGGTACACTTCAGCCAAGTTAGCTCAATCGTTGAGAACGATGGGGCTAAGAGACTTACAATGATCATTTTCAGACACTTGACTAGCATGTCTTGCTCTTTCTGAAGATTCAGGGGCTATTTGGGTATGTTCTGTCTTGTATTAGTCAAGTGAAATCACCACGCAGCGCATATAGCCTCACCATTGGCATCGTGATGAAAGGCATCTTGCAAATGCTGGTCGTTGCCTTGGAAGCTTGGCAGATGAAAATCTATTCAGTGGTAAGCGTGTCACTTCTGAATGCAGGGTTTGACATACCTCCAGCATCATTGTTGATATTTTCTTCGGGGTTGTGGGCGACTGATATAATGTCAGCACGGGTTACAGACCAAATTTGATGCCTCTCACAGCCTTCTGCTTCCTGCATATCTCGTACATTTTCTTCATGCTCATAGAAGACCGATTCATGGTTGTTAGAGTAGTGCTCGTCGTGGAAAGCGCCTGGGGATGGAGTCCTCGGTCGCTGTTGGGAAGAATGGGGAGGAGGGTCTGCAAATATGGCTTGTGTCAGTAGAAAGAATACACACACATCTGCAGGTATTCACACCTCTTCCAAGACTGTCAGACATATTGTTCTCTGTCGAAAGGCTTCGTTGTTGTTGTGAAATGGGTTGGTGGTTCGTTGAAAGAAGGTGGAGGAGGGGCTCTGAGAGGAAGGCGGCTGTGCACTTGAGCAGTTTCGGTCATGGGGTCTCGACTCCGGTTTGATAAGCTTTCAAATTTCACTTTCAGCAAAATTTCACTATTGTATTTGATTTTATTGGGCGTCTTGCTCGACTTGAAGGGAATACTTGGTCGATCGTTACAGCAATTGGAGGTATAAAAACCTCAGGTACCGCATTTCAAAGGCTTCTTTCACTACTGAAATCTACCGATATCAAAAGTCAAAAACAAAAATCCTGAAAGAATCTATTTGGGTATCGACAAAAGTCAAAGAAAGTAGCTATCTTCAGCCGTACGTGACGCGGAAAGCGCCAGATTTCTTCTCCACTAGTGTACCAAAATCTTCATTTTTCGAGAAGACTCACGCTCAGTCAGTACATTCATTACCGGTACATCTTAATTCCCTCCAAAATTTGAAAATATGGGAAATCATCTGAATATCCCCTATTGCTCAACATCACCATTCTCTGCATCTTGATCTTCGTCTCCATCTTGATCCTTGTCGCGCTCGCTACCCTTGCCGTGTTTGCTGCCTTGATCGCCATTTACCTGCTGCTCTTGGTATCTGGCCCTCCTCTTTCTAAGCATCTCTTCGCGGTCCTTGCTGGCCTTCTCTCGCACCTCGTCTGGGATATCGTACTTGGAAAGCCTCCGAATCTTCCACATCCCCCCTCTAAGCTTCTCTAGCGCCTTGATCTGGGTGAGAGTAAGACGAACTCTGGGTTTATAGTCCCGCCTAGTGCGGTTGCGGTCATTCTTCTGGAAAACCAGCTCACGAGGTCCGAGTGCATAGCCAGGGTCAATCTGTTCAAGCTCGTCTTCGGTGATCGAAACTTGATGAGTAGCTTGACTTGGCTTGAGAAGGCCTCTAGGAGTCTGGTCTTGAGTATTGGTGTTAGTAGGGACTTGAGTAGAAGAAGTTCCTTTGGACCTACTGGTAGAGGATGACAACTTCTTTGTGACTGCCTTCTTTTTTGGGCGAACATTCTCTGGGGAGTCGTCACATTCTGGGTCTGAGATACCGTAACCATGAATATGTGGTAGTGGGGAACCATGAGTATGTGGTGATCCGTAGTTTTGAGTATCTAGTGATGTCTCCCTTGCCTCCCGCGTCTCCCGACGGGCTCTACGTCCACGCTCAAGTTCCCAAGCCCGAGCTCTCCGCTCTTGTTGCTCGGCCAAAGCCCGGGCGCGCTGTACTCCTCGTCTATGATGATTATCCAGATATGCAGGAATCCTAACATTGTTATAGTGGTGCAAGTGTCGTGGCTGTCCCGCAGAATAGCCTTGAGAGTTGTGAAGAGACCGATCGCGAGACTGGAAATTGTTGGGAGGTGGAATTGGTCGTGAGGTTTGAGTTTGGCGGTGTGCCTCGTTGTGAGGCCTATACGGCTTGTAAGGGGCTGCGTCGTGATCTGCGTTTATCGAGCCCCAAAATCTAGGATAAGGGGGGTTCCTTAAAGGTCGCGGTGGCGAGGGGAGTCCGTGGTTACTTGGCGCAATGTAGCCTTGTGTATGCCGCTGGTATTCTTCGGAACCTTGGTGATCATGGGTCAGGAGATGTTTTACAACGACTGGGAGGGTTCTACCGTTACCGTTTGGAAGGCCTGGGTTCAATTGGGGATTCGCAGGTACTTCAAGAATGTTAGCAGAAGATACAATGGACGAAAACGAATTGTCTTACTATACTGTGAAATTGAAAGCTGCTGGTCTGTATTATGAGATGCCCGAGCTAGGTCGTCATTGCTGGGCCGTTCGTCATTGGCAGTGGATTGGTTGTGTTCGAGGTTGGAGCCGCCACTGGTGGAGGAGCAGCGAGAATCTACTTGTTTTAGTCAAGGAGGAAGGTCGGCAGGCAGATATTTATACCTTCTTGATTCTTCTCTGACATGCTGTGCGTTGGCCTTATAATATTCGCCAAAAAGAATGCGCTGTAAAAGATTGTGGTTTGGTAGCGTTGCCCAAAGGAGGGGCGGAGAAGCTTCCATTGTCAATATCTTGTTGTGAATAGATGTATGCTAATTCACATGCGGTCTAGCATCGATAATGAAGCTGCATAAGGCTCATTTGCACGCATAAATCTTTAGCTAGTTAGCATACCTCCAGTCTCTCTTCTCCACCACATGCCCAGACGAGGTACATTGTATATGCGAAGTTCATATTACTACAGCTGAGCTTCTAACCCGTGAAAGATAGAATGTCAATTTCACTATCGTATGTCAAAAGTCAAATCTATTAGTGTATAATGGCAAGTGACGCGAAAAGCAGCGGACTCTCCCGCTGCTACATAATATCTCCAAAATGTATTTTCCAAAAGAAATGGCCTTTGATGGCATCTTTTGATCCATCGCAGATCCTTATGACTCTATCATCCGCACCACATAACTAGATAAGCCTAGGAGGCTATTCTAGTTTTGCATGTTTTCATCATCTTCCCCATCTTGGTCATTGTCCTCCTCCTCCCTCTTCCGCTTTCTAGCTGCCTCTAGCTTTGGCTTCAATACTTTATTCTTGTATCTGTCGCTCACTGCTCGTAGCTCCTCATGGCTCATCGGATAGCGAACATCTTTAGCTTTCTCCCATTTACCATTTCGAAACTTCTTCAAAGCTTCGCCCTCCTCGATTGTGATGCGAGGTCTCTTTGCCTTGACATCCCTCTTTATTCCTTTAGGGTCAAAATTTTCGGCGAAGCACTTCATACGAACTCCTTCGTCGTATCCTTCACGAATTTTTGAGAGCTCATTCTCTGTCATTAGGACTTGCATCACCCCAGTAATGCCTTTTTGCGGACCATTCATCTTGTACTTCTTCGGAGTACCTGAAGGACTCAAGTCAGCAAGGATTCTTTCTCCTTTGTTGTTCAAAGCTCCAAGTTAGTGACAAAAGAAATGGAGTAGACGAACCCTTCTTCTTAGGTACTGGCTTTCCAGGGGCCGTCCTGGGCTCTGGTTGACGTGAAGCATCGTCTGAATCTCTATCTAAGTAAGTGAGATCGGAAGCATCCGTGTTATGGCTGGAGGTGCTTGACTTTGTAAAGTCTTCCATCTCCCAACGACCCCGACCGAGCTCGAAAGGAGACTCAGCCCCCAAGCTTTTCGAATTGCTATTTCGGCTTTTCAACGTGTTAAGCCTTTGCTGTTCCCTCTTCTTCTGTCTCTCGTTGCGTTTCTCCTTGAGCACTTGTTGCATGCTCTTTGAGTACAGAGAGAAGGAAGTGTTGGGCCCGGCACGACCATCAGTGGATTGACTACCTAGCTCTGAGGACACATCAAAACCATCACGACGTGCTTGGCGCGCTTGGTCTTCGTTGACTTCTTGGTGGTTGTTATAAGGAGGAGCCTGGGCTGTGGCCAGTGCTCCGTATTGGCTTGGAGTCGTAGCTGGTCTCGGGTATTCATTGTGGAAATACGGTTGTTGATATCCGTTTGAGCTTCGGATAGCAGATACCATATTATCATGTCGGCCAGCAGTTGTGAAATCTGCGTATAGGACTTGGTGATAATCGTTGTTGAGAACCAGACGATGATTGAAATTGTCGTGTGAAGCCATTACCAGAGCTCGAGGCTGGGGTTGTTGCGCATATCCGGTCATATAAACCGACTTGTCATAGTGATTACCTAGGCTATATGAGCTTTGATTTCTAAGAGGGTGATTTCTTTACCATTGGCGAAATCGAAGTTGTCTTGCCAATTCCGGCTGCCTTGGTTGTGGTGAGGTTGGGGCAGATATTGGGCTGCATCGCCGGCTGCATCATCCCAGATTTGAGGTGGTTGACCGGTGCCATTATGTATGTTGTGACCTTGTTGAATCTGCTTTGAAGGACTTTCAACATCTAGTTATAAGTTAGGGGGTTCTTTGCGACGATTGGGGGTTCCTTACGGTTAGGAGGGTCTGGATTCAATTGATAATTGGGATCGTCAAAATCTGCGAACTGGTCAGCAGTGGAGATGCTATTTTCAGTGATGTATCTTACTATAGGCATCGTCTCCTTGCAGAAGACCTGTGAAATCTGCTTCGGCTCCGTCGTCGTAGTTGAGGGAGTTGGAGGGGCCCGAGCCTCCTCCGCGGTTGGAAGGCCGAGAATCTACGGCAGTATCTTAGCCAGGAAGAGAAAGACTGTGAGCAAATATAAATACCTTCTTGATTGTCTTCTGACATTGTGTGCGTTGGCGCTGCACGTTTGCCAGAGGGAATGAGTTGGGAAAGCTTGTGATTTGTGTTGCTAGGCGACGACAATAGCGAGGTGACGCGCCTGTTGTTGCTCCAAAGAGTACGGAGAGGACACACAATCAATAGGCTTCAATAATTATGTGAAAATATTGTTTTCACGTTTGGTGTGTGTGTGAGTGCGGGGGTCTGTTGTGTGGTGGAGTGGAGGTGGTGTGTGGAAGCAGAGGCTGGCAGAAGGCATACACTTGAAATTTCTAGCCGCGACGTCGGATTACAAATAAGCTCTTTGGGGTAAAATAACACTTCACCGTTATGGTTTCTCATGAAAGTCAGTTATGCTCGAAATTCAGTTCTCTGCGCTGATTGATATTCGTTTTTTTGTGCAAAGTGCTTCCACTGCGTAGAATTTAGTCTACGGCGCAGTAGCTCTATGCTTAATGGCGCGTCAAAAGTCTAATATCTAGATACAAAGGTAGCCTTCTCGTATCTAGAATATCTTGAAAAGGAAAATCTCTATGTACAGTATTGGTTGATGTCGAAATTACTATAACTCCAAGATGAAGCATCCCAAGAGCTTCTTTCCTCCAAAGAAAAGCTTAACCAAAATCTGCGTCAGTCATCTAGTCTTATAAATACTCTCAAAATATCCAAACAAAGAAAATAACTAGAACAACTTTCATCGGAAAACGGTAGGTTCCTCAACGGAGGTTATCTCCATCTTCCTCCTCCTCCTCCTCCGCATCCTCCTCACCATTGTCGTTCTCGTCTTCGATATTGTCTTCTTCGCTCACTCGCTTCTTTATATTTCTTAGTTGACCTTTGCTCTTTCTCTTTTGGAGGCGGCCATGGTCCTCGTTCATTTGTTTCCTTTGCTCTTTGGTGAACGCATATTTGCTCCGGCCCTTCTTCTGGTTATATCCTCCACGTCTAACCTTGTCCAATCGCTCTATCTCGGAGTCATTCATGCGGATGGACTTTTTTGGGGGCTTGGATGTGTTCCGCAAGGCGCGTTTTTGTCTTAGGTCTTCTCTGACGAAACTGTCCATGCGCGGTCCGTTGTCGTAGCCGGGGCGGCAGGCAGCGAGCTCGTTTTCCGTCACCTTGATTTGGGATTGCATGAATTTGATCTTCTTCTTATCGGGTATAGGTATGAGCTCTGGTAGATTTGGGTCAGCTGAGATCACAAGGAAACTATGAAGATATAGACTTCTGGCAGTGAGCTAGGGTAGACTTACTAGGATCGGAACCGATGCTTCTCTTAGAACGACTTGGTAGCTTCTTCTGCGGGACTTTATCGTCGAAGGTATTGGGAATTTCGTTGTTCTGCCTGCGGTGTTTATAGTCGTCCATCCAAGCTTCCATCCATGAACGACGGCGAGAGGCACCTCGATCCGAGGAATCGGCACGGACGGGACGACGAGATGGATATCTACCGTTGCCCATTGTTGAATATATACGAGCACGCCGGGAAGAATTAGCGTTACTTGCTCCAGCAAGAGAATTGGTTTGTTCAAGGCGAGTGTTCGAACGGCTGTCAACGGTATCGTTCGAATGCAGCGTATGGTCCATGCTGCCTCTGAGCTGCGGAATGTTTTGGCCCATGATGCCGTTAGGAACAGGCTGATTGCCGAATGAAGGCATCCATGCATTCATATTGCCGTGCGAAAGAGGATAATCAGAGTAGGGGCTAGCTTGGTGGCTCGTGGAGCCATATGGAAGAGATTGATGGCTGTAAGGGTCTGGTCTCATAATGCCCGGATGGAGACGATCATTGGGTTGGTTCGCTCTCCGACCCATCATCCTATTTTTCGTCTCAAATCTACCTTGAGCAGACTCCCTAATCCCTTGATTCCCTTCTTCTTCTTCATCGAGATCCTCTACCTGGGAAGAGGGACGAAGTCTGGAACCGGCGTTCATGCCGTTAAGGAACGGGGATTGGGAAATTCGTGCAGACATTCGGGGCATGGGTAGGCGTGGTCGGGAAAGAAACTCCTCTTTATAACAATATTTATTAGTCTGAATCCGTGAAGGAAGAAGAGAGTTGGTTAATTTTACCGTGATTACGATATCCGTTCATATCACCACGAGTCGAGGTGCTCGCAGAGCTTGTCTCAAGCCGGTTTGCTGCTGCTTTTTGTTTGTTAGCTAAGGCATGGCGATAACTTCCTAGCAGCATTACCATTAGGGACAGGATTGAGCACGCCTAGGTTGCGAGAGGCATTCGGGTCTATATCAAAATCAACTCGAAGACTTAGGAAAGCCAGGAGGCACTCTTACTGCTATTTTGGTTGGCATGTTCGTTGGGTGCACTGTACGGCGCGGTATTGAATTGAAAAGCTGGATTGGGGTTTAGAACGAATAGGAACAAGTATATGTATAATAGCCTTACGGTCATCTATATCAGGTATTTCGGAGTCGATATCCTCGTACTGCGGTTGCCGTGGAATTGTCGCGTCTGCTGGGGCGCCGAGATAATCCTCGTCGTCCGACTTGAGAAACTGATCCCAGTCCATGCCAGAGACGTCAAAAACATCTGTAGCAGTGGAGTTAGAGGTGTGATACGGCATGGGGGATAGAAATAAAGCCCAAACCATTGTTGCCAGGCATCTTGTGAGTTGTGCGGATGTCCTCTGTTAAAGAGCTTGGCCTTGGTGCGGGATGAGAGCGGTTGTGCAGACGAAAGCAGGTGCCGTGAAAAACACGGTTCTGTTTGTGAAGAAGAGTTGTAGAAGATCCAGTGATCTTTGCTCTTTGGTATTGTGAAAGGGAAGGGTTGGTGTTAATATCTCTGAGGCTTGTGAAAGAACGTTGTGGGATAGACGTTGGAAAGAAGATGTCGATGTGCGAGATTTGTGGGCACTGTGGAAAAATGGCGGAGGTTGGGTACAGTACGAAGAACATTCAATGAGAGCCTCAACGGGCTGGGACCCCCTGCACCATCTGGGCCTATCACGGCACTCGAGTTCGTTGCCAGTCGAAGATTGGCGAGCTCCAGGCTTTGTTTGCTTGCGGAGACCATTGAATGGCCGTTGTCCTTGGCTCTCGGTGGCTGAAGAATGCAACGGAGCAATATAGCACTCTGAATCTCTTTCTCCCAAGCTACCCTCCCTGTTGAATCTCATGTTCTCCTGCTAGATGCCCGCAGGGTAATATACGCAGTAGAGACTGCTATGAACATGAGGAGAGTGAGGGCACCGACGGCATCTTAGTAGATTTAAAAGCTTGTTAAGATAGAGAAGATATATGCAGAGTTACTGAGAGAGTTGCAGCCCATATACGACTGCTTTGGGTATTGGGATACTATATAGAACGGCGTGACGTTCGCTCGGGGGAGGGGCACAGAGCCGCGATCCAGCTCAGAACAGCGAATCCATACTTATAGGCGCGGGATCTACAAGGAAAATACTCCATAAGAACCGAGCACACTGCTTGGTACACATCAAACGCATAACCATGACTGCTACCAACATAATTTGCAAGTGTTACTAGATCTAACAAACCTAAAGCTGAAGTCATCGCCAACTACCGCATCAACAAACACATTAGGAGGGGAATCAACAACTCTAAGATAGATAGATCAATAAATACGCAGTCTCGGTAAGGATGATAAACGTGTGCGTCCCGAACGTTCGGACCAAACGATTGTTGTCGTATGTGCAAACCTTATATCTTCTCTCGGCAGGAAATCAGCCATAGCAGGCCCAAACACCACGAATTCCAGCCCGGAAACAGCTCCCAGGAGCTTCAACTCCAGATATTTTGTCTTCTCGCAAAGCCAGCCGATCGTGGTGTTGTTGATCGTGTCCCTAAATCCCTCGATCCAGGGCCCCGCAAGCCTGAAAGCTGCGCTTTCCTCCTGGAAGCCATTCCCACCGTGCCCCTTTCCGTAATTATCACGAATACACAAGGCCTCTTGAAACACTCATAATGTGTCTGAATACTTCTAGGCGACCCTTTCCAGTTTCTCGTTCTGCTATGCTTGGAATTGCACATACTGTTCGTGGGTGGAGGGTTACCTTGACGTCGGAAGTCGGTCTTCAATCGGCAACCCCATGCCGTGTCGTCAGGGGCTCGCCGGAGCAGCCTAATACTAAGCACCGGTCTACGACCGGCACTGAACCATCGGTACAGCATCGGAAAACAGACGAAGCATTCCAAAGATGACATACTTGCTAAAATATTACCCTACAACTCCCTCGTCACTCCAAAGCGACCCCGCGATAGCGCTATCCCTGAGCCGTCGAAAGCTCTCCTATCCTTTGCGACCCTCCTTCGTTTACGAACTTCCTCCCCTTAAGGCCCTCCTTCCGTCGCGACTTCTCCCTCCTCGCCGGCGAACACTTCTCATACACAGCTTCAAGACGAACGACGCGTGGGAAAACAAACAATGGCGTACGAGAGCTCCTCGTCTTGCTAACTAGACTTGTAGAACGAGACTAGATTCATCCGCCAACGGTCAAGCTCCACACTCCCGTCCTTCGACGCCACTAAGTGCTACTACCTTTACGGAATGCGAAGGGCTCGGCCCCTTCCCCATAATCCGTTAATAGGACGAGGACGAGGACCTGTGTTACCTTCGAGAACATTGCCATAAGCTCGGACAAGAGGAACGAGTTCCAGCGAATAATACTAACATTGATATAATGAGAGAAGAGGTTGGCAGACGCGATATGGCTGCAAAGTCTCCAGATAACAAGACGAAATCCCACGTCGAGGGACGCGCAGATGTTGCTGAAGATCATCGCGAGTTATTCGAGAACCCTGCTCCATCAATAGAGCGACAGATTACACCCAGGCTATTGAAGCCAACTCTTTACTCTTAGGACAAAGACTAATCGATAGACAGAGCTAGGATGCCAAAGCGTGCCACTAACACGCTTCCACGCTCCTCTTACCTACGACAAAAGCCTATCCGTTTCAGAATAGCACACCCAAGAACGAAGGCCTCCTCTCCAGTCTGTCTCCAGTCTACCGTCTACTCGTAGACAATTACTCTTATTATCGATTGTCATGCAGTCGTAAATGATATTTAGACATTGTTGCACTATCGATTTCCGAGCGAGTCTTCTGCTGCCGAAAGGCTGTTTTCTATAATCGAGTCCTTGGGTTATTACCGATAGTTACACTCGAACCTACCTATTCAAGAGTAGTACTTGCTTACTTCATTGTATCAAGAGCCTGGATATCACAATTGGCATGTGCTATGAAGTTGTGGAACAAGCAACGGACAAGTGTTGACTATGCTTCTCTGCGGAAGATATTGTGGAGACGCCTCTATTGTGTCATGAAGAGAGTACAACACAGCATGCACAATGCTGAGGGAAAGCAGAGAGTTATGCTTCTCCTGTTCGCATGACTTTGCTTGGGAGGTTTAATGCTGGAGCACGAACTGGAGCACTTGCCCTTCAGTCCCCTGTACAAGAGGGAAGATATACTCCAAGTGCTATATTTATATTCTCTAGCTATATCATCATCGTGGAGCCTTCTAGTGGAAAGTCTTGTACATCTTGCCTATAGTTTCTTGAACCTACGAACGCGATCATATATCAAGAATCAAATAGCATTTGCAGTTGTGGCGCTCATATACTTCAAGTGTTGTTTCGATGTTGGTATTGACCCCAAACCACCAAATTTATTAAGCGACAAGATTTTCAGGGGCTGCCAAGGCCAGCAAAAAGGCGACGGAGTATACTTCGCAGAAAGGTTCAAGCTCGCTATCCTTGCGTATCGAAATACCCAAATCGGCACGAATATCACCTGTGAATACTGCAGTTAGGACTCTTGGGAAGTGATCTTCCTTCAACAGCACTCACTCACAAGTGAGTGACGGCGTCACACAGACTACGCGACGACATTCGCATGGCCAGCGGCTGCTACTACACCGCAAACCATGGGCGGAAAGCTTTCCGAGCCGAGAAAACTGTCAAGAACGATATACGAGAAGCAAAGAAGCAAGGGAGCAACGATGGCGGAAGAAATGCTAAAAACAAGTCCACGTTCTCATGGGGCACATCTATGCAGGCTGTAGAAAGGCCGTCGGCGTCAACAAGATCGGAATAGCTTCCTTCTGGCAGAATACGGATTCTCTAAATCCATCAAAATGTCTGCCACCCCGAGTCCCTCCTGCAGCTGCTACGGACGCCTTCAAACGAGGGTGGATGGCCATGATATGCTTTTGACTGGCCATGGAGACTGAAGATCGGCGCTGCATCTTGCCAGATCTAACTAAGCGACAACTCAGGGGAAGTCAACAATGCCAGGCGCCACGGTTAGCTCGGGCAGAGGCAGATGAAAGCGGTTGACTAGGCGATTTGTTCTCCGCGGAGTTCGCGAGAGACAGATATCTTTGACGTGTGAGTTGTGTGCTAGTTTCTATCTCCGAGCGGTGTGGCTATTGCTGATGCCGACTTCAGGCGAGTATCGGGAAGGCGAGAGGCTATCAATACTGTTGACGAAAAGCTGATAGGCGATTGCAGAGGTATGAGGCCGTGCAAGAGCCATACAAGAGCATGAATGGGTTGGGAACTCTGAAATACTAGAATGCATGGCACAGAAATGGAAACGGACAACGGCTTACGGAGCAGTATTTGTGGGCTGAGAACGTGGGCTTGATGGCGTAGTTCATCAAAGCCCGCCTACGTGCACTCCAGTCTGTAGCCAGTATTTTTTTGTCGCACGTATCAAAGCTAAATTATGCCAGGCCAAAAGCAAACAAACAAACAGACATCCAATTCTTTGACATTACATTACTACGTTATACTGCCTTAATCCTTCAGTGTCTGTCAATAGACGGTCCTGTCATGAAACAATCGCCCCCTAGGCCCTCAAATCCAGCTGCAGGTACTCTCTAGCAACTTATTACATATGTTTTCTCAACTAGAAGCACTGACCGCCCGCTGCGGAGACAGAAGCGCACACTCAATCATCAGTCAAAATACGTTTGTCGCACAATTCGTGACTGAAAGCAATATATCAATTCGTCTCGCGCTTCTCATTCTGTGAACTAGTCCTTTATGACTCTTTCCCCCAACATAACCTTGTAAGTGGAGCTTTCTAAAGGGTTGTTGGGAAAGAACAGAACAACATTTGATGTTTTCTAGGCGCAGAAAAACCTATTCTACCAACACACAAACAACCGGAATCTACATCCTTCCCACTGAAGCAAGCAGACATCATGGCAGATACCCTCAGCAAGAATACAGCTACTTCCCTGCGAAGCCAAAATCACCGATCTTTCTCCGACTCATATCCCTCCCGCAGCCGATACCCTACCCAAAGACCCTACCACGAACAAGGAGATTCTTCATCAATCCAGCACACGAGCAGACTGCGCAGATTTTGTCACCAAAGGACAGCAGCAAAACAGAGACGCTTCAACTCCTATTACCCGTATCCAGCCCGCCGCCAATATATAGCTACCGTACACGAAATCTCTCCCATGGTTTGCCGTTTCGGAAATGGTATCGAGATCGATCGATAGCCGGCTTGCGAGACAGGAAAATACGCAAAGTGAAATAAATGGCACCGGCGAAAGACAGGAATGTTGCAGCAGACTTCATTTCCACCAACGATAGGATCGCGTTGGGGATATCTTTCTTCCTGGGCCCCCGGAGCACGCCCTCAGTCAGGCAGACCTGAATCTCTATCCCTATCTGGAAACAAGCTTTACTTTACCTTCCAGAATCCCGGGTCCTATCACTATTGTTGTCTCCGTATCTAGATCCCCCCCAGAAATAGTCGAATCATCCTAGAGATACTAGTATAGGCCTGAGTACAAATACACTCACCGGCTGGGTGTGTGACGGGATGCTGTTATTGGTTAATTAGACTTGTAATTTCTAGTAGTCATGGTCAGGAAGACGAAGACGCCCATCTCGCGCAGTATATCTCGGGAGATGGTATCCCGCGACCAGATGTGGGCGGAAATTATCTAAAGAGGCGGGTGGAGTAAGCGTTGGCGGTTATTTTGAAGTAGACTAGAAAGGAAGGGTTTAATCTAGCAGGAAGTGCGTACGCAGAACCCGCAAGTAAAGATTGATCTCACAGTGTGGGCAAGATCTTGGATTTCGTGGATTTTTCGAGCTGCTTGTCTAGGATGATGGACCGGGTAGCGTATGTCCTTTGATATCAGGATTTTTATGCATGTCTATGTTTATTATGATAAATCCCGGAGTGTTTGGAAAGTGTTGGGAAGTTAAGCATATCAGCATATACTTCACGAGAGTAGACTCATATGTGTTGGGTCAAATTCATATTGTTTGGCTACATGTGCAAGAGTTTCATTTATATGGGAAAGTGCTAGCTTGGTTAACTTCCCAAGATCCGCGACCTGGATGCAGATTGCGCTCTGTCTTTTACCCCTCCATAACATAATACATGCTCTATATTACCCATCCAGTATCAGCATTACTCCCTTACTCTCATTTACAGAATGACGCAGCATCCACTGCTGCTACTGCTACTATACTGCGCCGCCCGTCTCCGCCTCTCCGCCTCCCGCTCCGCCTCCTCCTTCTTGCGCACCTCCTCCTCAAACGCCTCCTTGGTCATCGCGTCCTTGACATGCACGCGCTCGCGGCTCTCCTTCGTCTCGTACAATCTGTGCCGATCAAGGATCTCGGAGCCGGTGTCGAAGCCGTCGGAGGACGCGGGCGGGAAGCGGTAGGAGCGGAACTGCACGGGCTTGAAGTTGACTTCGGGGGTATTGATATCTTTCCAGCAATGTCATTAGCTACCTTGAATCTTAGTAAGTTTGTAGGGGATACTTACCAGGCAGTGAGCTGCGATGGGTCAGCAGATTGAGAAAGTGCGGATGCGAGACAACGAGAATGTGGACATCGCCCGCGCTGGTATGCGGTGTGAATTGGATGCCCTTCCACGTCCCACCATGGACCGCCACCTGCGCGAACTTCTCCAGATCAAGACGCACGGTATCAGCCCTCTTCTCGCGATCCACCGGCTCGTCGCTCTTGTTCTTCTCTTCCCAGTCCTTGGCGATCAGCTCGCTGGCAAAGAAGAACGGCGAGTTCTTGACCTGTGCCTCGATCTGCTCGAGTGTGTGGCCCGTGTCGCGGGGCGTGCTGACGCCCTTGAAGTTCTCGCTCTCGGGGTCGGAGGAGGATGCGCAGTTGCGCAGCTCGGACCAGGGGAAGGCTTTTGAGACGCCGCCGGAGTTGAGGCGCTCGCTGAAGGCGATGACGATGGTTTGTATGGAGCGGTACGCGGGCGAGCAGAAGACGTATTGGATGTCTTTCAGGTAGGGAAATGTCTCTTTCAGGTTTTCGCATTGCTTCTTGCCGAGCGGGGAGAGCGATGGGTCTTGGGGATCGTCTTGGGTGATGGACTGTGGATGCTGTTAGGAGGGCTATGAGTGTGTAGGGGAGAGGAACGCGTACGGTGGCATGGGAAAGCATGTGGAAGACCGCCTCTTTCTTGTTTGGGTCGCCGGATTTCTTGGCGGATGGGGTGGGAGTGTGAGACGCTTCGTTGACGGGCGTAGGGGTCTCAGACGGAGGAGCAGAGCCGAAGGCTGCTGGAGACTTGTATGCAGTGGCAGCAGTCAAGCCAACGGGCTGGTAATGACCGATGTGTTGTTGGGGCGGAGCTGGGCCTGTGGACACAAGAGATCAGTATTGAGAGGAGCATAGAACCACAAGCTAAAGAGGCCCAAAGATGTTGCTAAGGGCCTTCAAGTTGCTCAAAAGAGCTGGCAGTATCAAAAATCAATTTACCATAAATAGGAGCCCCCCGAAAATCCTGCCCCGTCTGCACCATTCCTGGACCCGGCTGACCACCCTGCATGGGAACCAACATGAAGCCTTCATTGCCACCGCTACCGGTTGGCGTACCGCTTGGAGGAGTGCCAGTGGGAGAGCCATACGGACTGTAGGCTGTGGGAGGGTATTGAGGATACGGAACTTGGTATCCAGTGGGATTGAAGTACGGGTTTGGGGGCGGTTGATACATCTTGGGAAGCGATGGGACGTTCGCAGATTTTGTGATTGACGAAGAAGCGAAATGGAATGAACGAGTGGACAGCGAATTGTCGAAACGAACGACAGAGAGCAATTGGGGAGAAACCAAGGTATTGAGGATGATAGGGAGTTGAAATTTTCACGACACGTGCGGTGGGAATGAGGCCATTGAATGGCGGCGATTCACATCAGCTAAAGTCCAGAATAACCTTAAGTAATCACTAAAGTATCAAATATCCTTGAACCTGCCTTAGGAAACTTCCTTGCCTCGATTATCGTGATGTTTATTCGCAGCTTAGCGATGAAGAGAAATAGGTGGTGAGCGCAAAGCTAATTTTGGGTTGATCTTTGTAGCCTCTTGACCATACCGTGCTTCAATTCCACGTACTGATGTGTTAGTCTTTCTGATTCTTGTCATTATATCTTTGTCGTGTGCTTGATGGCCATTGCCACACCGACCTCTTGATGTTCAGGAACTTTTGGATCATATCCGTCGAACTTGCTTGGGATCTTGCCCTCGACGACAAGATATGCAAGTAGACGTCGATCTTGTTGATTCTCTAGATTCGATGACTAGACTACATGGCGGTCGTCAACGATCATGCTATTGTCAGCAGCTTCTTGCAGATCTTCTCTGTCAGAAGCATGGGCTAGTAATTGTCGACTGTGTTCCTGGAAAGCACCATGATTTAAGACGAAGGGCATTTATCTGAGGGAGGTGGTGATGGCATAGGCGGAGGTAGGTAGAGGACGGTTGCTGAGATTAGATAGCTTAGCGATCGATGTGTCTTCGATCCTAGAGCTTGGAAGTAGGAGCATGATATTCTGGTAAGGGCGCATCCAGAATGTCCCAGGAAAGCCGAGACACTACCGTAGTCCTCTCAAGAGCGCAAGCAGCGGGACGGGAGGGGAATGGATCTTGGATTGAACGTTCGAAGTTCCGGTATCGGACTCGTGGAAGTGCTTGGATGGTACGTATAACTTTGGAGAACAGATGAGCGTTATTCTGTGGGAGCAAAGGGAAAAGTATAGCTGAACAATTGATCAAAAGTTACGCAAAAAGAAAATTTTCTATCAAAGGCTGCAGAGACGCATAGGCTTTCAGCATCCTATTTTGACTGCAACACAAAATGCACTAGGAATCTCAAAGAGCTCAGTCTTGGGATGAGTGACAAGCCTGCTGTTGCATCCCTACCCTTGTCATCAAGCATACGCAAAAGTAAAACTCCTCATCAGTGCTATCATCGTAGAACTCGCGACTAAGAGAGTTGAACGAACGAACGAGTAGTTGTCAATACGAAAAGCAGCAAGAAAGCGACACCGCTGATAGAATGCTGCGGTGCAATTATTGTAAAACCGATGGGAAATAATACGATAGGAGAATAATAACAAGAGGCTACCGTGACTGTCACTGGCGTGGCTGGATAGCTTTGGATGGCGAAGTACCTTAAATATACTTGAGAACCTTTGAAGATGCGATGTTTGAAGTTCAGAGCCAAAAAGATGAGGCTGAAACCCAATTTCCTACGGCTCCACAGCTGTTTGCCCAAACGGCAAATTTGTGCAGCTGTACTAGCGAGCCGCTAGCTTCCGCGCTAAAAATTTCGAGATAAAAGCTTCGGCTGCCTCTTGCGAATCTCTTCTTTTCTCTTCATCTTAGTGCATGGGTTTTACGCATATCAGTGGTGAGTCTCTACACACCCACCTCTCCTTGCGACGATTACTGACCATACGCTACAGAGGATTCGTCCGAGATGTAAGTCATCATCACCTCCGCTTCCATCCCCGATTTGTCGAGACATTGTACTGACTTCTTTGCAGTGCGTTTTTGCTAGTTGAAAACTAAACCATGACCACTCCGCGCTGGCTTCGGCTGGTTCGGGAATTTTTGGAAAACACCATCTCGAAAGAGACCCAATTTTTTCATTGCGGGCGCCCCTCGTGGGCGCCGTGAAGAAGAAAGACGCTGGCCCTCAAAGCACGTTCAAAATGACGCGTAAACATCACGAATGGAACTATCATACTTGCTCTAGAAGCCGATCTTGAGAACAAATGTTTTTGGACGCGTTCCTGAACAAGTTTTTGTAGCTATGTCATAGAACTGGGATGCTTCCTTTCAAAACAAAGCTCCCCTCAACCTTCAAGCTTCCCCTCCCTCTCCCACAACACCACAACAATGCCCAAAACAGCTCTCATAACAGGCGCGACCGGCCTCCTCGGCCGCCAGGTCATCAAAGCTTTTGACCGCGCTGGCTGGGCTGTCACCGGGACCGGCTTCTCGCGTTCCTCCCCAGGCATCATCAAGCTCGACCTCAACTCGCCCGACGTCGTCACCGCAGCCGTCTCCGAGCACAAGCCTGATGTGATCGTTCACTGTAAGCTCTAAATCTGCGAAGCAGATTGAAGTACGACATGCTAATGATGTAGGTGCTGCCAACAGATTCCCAGACAAATGCGACGCCGACCCCGCAGGCACGCGAGCCCTAAACATTGGGTCGACGGCTACACTAGGAAAGCTATGCGAGGAGAAGGGTATATTACTACTATATATCTCGACGGATTACGTGTTTCCTGGCAAGCCAGGCGATGCGCCGTACGAGGCTCACGCGGAGCCCAGCCCGACGAATTTATATGGGGAGACGAAGTTGGAGGGGGAGAAAGAGGTGCTTGGGAAGGCACAAGGATGGGGAGTTGGTACGTTCCATGAAGAAAGGAGAGTTGGGAGTTCTCTCAGGGGCCTCCCGGGAGCTGGCCCGGGACTCGTTGGAAACTTGTCTCTTGCAAGCTTCCAATGAGGCTCTCTAGCTCCAGCTCCAGCTCCGATTCGAGGGTTCAATGTGCTAATCTGCCTCTAGTTCTGAGAGTGCCAGTTCTATACGGCGAAGCTGAGAAGCCCGCCGAGAGCGCAGTCAATGTCCTCATGGACAGTGTTTGGAAAGCCCAAGAGAAAGACGCAAAGATCAACATGGACCACTGGGCCCTCCGCTACCCTACCAACACCGAAGACGTCGGACGCGTCTGCCAAGGTCCTTTCCCCCCCTCTCTTCCTCCCCTCTCTTACCTTCTAACATCCCCGCAGACGTAGCTACCCTCTATCTCTCGAAAGACCGCTCCTCCCTCCCCAAGATCCTGCAATTCTCCTCCGAAGACAAGTTCACGAAACACGAGATCTGCGAGCTGTTCGCCGAGATTATGGGCGTACCGCTGGATGGGATGGTAGCCAATACGGAGGGCAATGATCCGAACGCGAGTGTGCAGAGGCCGTATGATTGCCATTTGAGTACGAAGGCGCTGAAGGATATTGGGATCAATGTGGCGACACAGGACTTCAAGGGTTGGTGGAGAAGAGAAGCGAGGGCTTATAGGAAATAAGGGGACATGGACAGGGGAGTGAATTGTGATATATGGCAAGGGTTGAGGCTGGATGGATTATGATTCATGATTGATGGACATAATGTCTCATGGGAGCTGGGACATTCTTCCACCCAACGAGCAGCTCTTAGAAGAGCGGACTACATGGCTCAGACTCAAAAGCCTATCACAAAGATAGCTACAAGAATAAGTTGATACTCTAGTCGGCAATCTCGCCATTGTCATTGTCGTGAGGATGGAGGTATTAGCTAGCGAAGCTTGATGTCCAGATTCGAAGATTGTCCTCAACGCATGCATACCATCGACTGTATTCGAAACCTTTCTCTTCCTGTGGACGGCAAGTCTTCGGAGTCAGCACTGCTTCATCGAGAAATCTTTCAGCGGATCCGTGAGTATTCCAATATCTCAGCACTCATAGGACAACATCGCATTCTAGGATCCGCCATCGTGAAGGACTAATAAGCCCCAATACTACAAGTAAGCTTCCTTCTAGAAACTGTCGGATCGAAAGAATAGAGTTAATCCGATTTAGCAGACACCAGCGGCTGTCGCCACCGCCGACTAGTGGAGCCTTCAACTGTCTTGCCAAGTAAGGGATATACCTCAAAATGGAATCACCCTGTTGTTCCTTCTGCTGAATATTCTTGCAAAGCTGTCAACTATTGATTCTACGGGATGGACGGCATCCCAGACTCCATGCAAGCCATCGCCCTGGCCAAATACGGCCCCCCCTCAACATACCAAACCGCCAGCATCTCCACTCCCGTGATCACGAAAATCGACGAGATTCTAATCAAAGTCCACGCCGCGTCCATCAACCCCATAGACGTCAAGTTCGCCGCGGGTATGGCGAAGCTCCTCCATTCCTCCCCGTACTTCCTCTCCTCCTCCAACATCAACTCCACTATGCTTGCCAGAAGCTAATTCCACCGCTTGTATAGCTTTCCTTATAAGATCGGCTACGATGTCGCGAGGACTGTTGTTACGGTTGGAGAGGAAGTGATTGGGAAGTTTGTTATCTCGATAATTTAAAAGAACTTGGCATCTGAGTCACACTACACACGTCAGCCGCCAATGTCTCATGGTGCGTGGAACTTTCGACAGTGGAGATTTGAAGTTGTCGACGCCCGGACAGCTCTGGACAATGACAATCTTGCACATCACTCGACACTTTGCACGACCATCCTCCTCCAAGATATGAGTGCTCGAGGAGTATTTTAGAGTATTAGGAGCATCTATATGTCTCAGGACTCCTGGGACAATAGAGCGTCGTGCAATCTGCCATAGAAATGATGAGATCTTGGTACTAGCAGTGCTGCCAAATCTCTCCAGATGGAGAAGGAATCAATAGGAGAAATTGCGACAACGCGGAGCTAGACTAGAAGGCTCAGGGATAGCTATATATCACTCATAATAATGTTTCAAGATATTCTCTACGAATAAGAATGTGTTATGTCCCTGACGCGTCTGTCAGCCGCAAAACAAATTTCTCTCACGTCCTTTCCACTGTACTCTCCACCCGCACTCTGATTGGACGATCCCCAATCCCCCATCCCCATCCCCATCCCCCCAATTTATAGTCTCCAGCCCTATCAATTCAGGAAAGTGCAACCATTTTCCATGCCCCTGACTAATGAAGATAGGCTTCTCGATATCGATGCAATGGTAGCGTTCCCGCGGCGGATCTTTCCAGATAGCGGGAGATCTGCATCGCGTCCGACGCGCCAAGCAAGCTTTGCTAAAATTAAAATTGCAGGAGGGAGGGGCTGGGCTCGAGGGGAGCGAATGGATCGCGTGCTGAAGGGGGCGGCTGCCGTGAATAAAACACGAATTTTAATTTAGATGAGAATTTGCTTCTATTCTTGCTTCACTCTTTGCGTTCCTTTTGCGACTTTTGCGACAATACCGTATTCTGCAAATACGATATGCATGCACAACTACTGCGACCTCAACACCATCCCTTGCTACTTTTATGATCATGATGTCCAAAGAAACAGACGCACCCTCGACTGCGCCGAAATACTCGCGCTACAGATCCGTTCGACGGCAAACAATCCCGAGAGCAGAAGCTACGCCTCCACCCATACCAGAGCCTGAACCAGAACAGCAAGATGCCGCCTTCTCGCGCACGAAGAGCATGGCGCGGTACCGCCGCTCGCGCATCATTCCTAGAAACGACCTCGAGCAATCCCAATCTCCCCCTCCTCTACCTCCCCCCGTCCCCGCGATCCCTACCCCACAGCGAACACAGACCTCTGCAGCGAGACCGCGCACTGCGAGAGACACTACGAGAAGGGTAACAGAGCCTACGTCGATGCCAAAACCAGAGCCTGAGCAGAAGCCCAAAGAGACTGAGAGGGAACGGCTGAAACGCAAAGCGAACGAATACCGCGCGCGCGAGCTCGCGGCACGGAAACTCGAAGAGCAGGAGGCAATTGAGAAAGCGGCGGAGGAAGCTGAGACGGCGAGGAAGAGAGAAGAAGAAGCTGCTGAGCAGGCACGCAGAGATGCCGAGCTAGCGAGACGGAGAGAGGAGGAAGCTAAGCGGATATTAGAGGAGCAGAAACGTAAGGATTTGGAGAGGCTAGAGAGGCAGCTGGAAGCTGCTGCGCCAAGTATGAAGAGCCCACAGAGCGAGAAGGTTGTTAGTCCGGGGAGGGAGAAGTTTAGTTTGTTTTCGAGGAAGAGGGCGGGGACCACGGCGGCGCCGCACAGGGGGAGTGATGGTGCTGGGGGGAGTAGGGCGAACTCGATACCGCGGAGGAGTAATGAGCCGGTGAGAGCAGGGGATGAGGCGCCTAAGTTGGGAAGGGAAGCTCCTAAGACGGGGGATGATGGTCCAAAGGCGATTATTGAGGGAGGTGGGGGCATTGTCCCTCAGACAGATGCCCCTGTCTCTGCTAGTAATGCCGGGGAAAGAGTAAGTCCTATTCCCTACGAGGAGATTCATACTGACAATATGTAGCGGGTCTTGATACGGTGCAAGCAATCCTCGATTAACCTCCCAATCAACCCTGAAACTACTCCCAAGGACATCATCTTCTCGGCAGCGAATATAATGACCCAAGATATCAGCCCCTCCACGGCCGTCTTATACGAATCTTATACCCTACTAGGGCTTGAACGACGGATACGAAGATACGAACACGTGCGAGACATCATGAACTCCTGGGACAGAGATACCCAAAACGCCCTCCTCCTCCAAAGCTCCGACTCCCCAAATAACGACTTTGACCTCGAGACCTCCTCCGTCCCCAAAGAAGCACCACCAGACATCACCGTCTACATGTACCACTCCCAACGCCCTGGGAAATGGAACAAGCGCTACATTACCCTCCTCTCCTCGGGCCAAATGTACATCGCCAAGAAACCCCACCTCAAGACCTCCGACAAAGACGTCTCCAGCATCTGCCATCTCTCTGACTTCGACATCTATACCTCGACCCCGCAGTTTACGCGCAAGACACTCAAGCCCCCCAAGAAACACTGCTACTCCGTCAAGTCTCAGCAGAAACCCGCCATGTTCCTCAACACCGAGAACTTCGTCCACTATTTCAGCACCGACGACAACAACATCTCCAACAAATTCTACACTGCCGTCCAGCGCTGGCGCAGCTGGTACCTCGTGAACCGCATGGGCGAGGGTGCCAAGAAAGCGTCCAAGACCACAAAAACAGCCAAAACAGCAACAAACCACAAGATCCAAGTCTCCGTCGACGACACGCCCTACACAATCGGCACCTTCTCCCCACTACTAAATCTCGACCGCTTCAACAATCCTCCCCCAACAACATCCCAATCCCCTCCACGAAAACAGAAAGTAGGAGACGACTATGACTTCGAAGACGAGAACCGCCCCCTCCAAGTCCCCTTCCACCTCCGCAACGCCTCTCCTGCTCAAAATCAAAAGAGATCTTCAAACCGCCACCCACCAATCTCCTACAAAGCACCCGCCGCAGAAGCCGAAGAGTTCTCATCAGCCGGTTTACTGGGACGTACATACTCCCAGCGGCAAAAAGCTCTAAAAGACCGCGAAGCGGCATCCTCGCAACCCTTCGTCGACGTTCCTAATACCCTCCTCTCCCGCGAAGCCGCTCCACAACCATCAGGCCACCAACGCACACTCTCCATGAAGAGCACTCGCCGCCCCACTACTTCCGCCCCAACCACAGGAGTGGGCAAGCCGTTACTCGATTTCACGCCCCAGTTCAAAGAAGCGCCGCAGTGGGATAAGAGTAAGAGAGGACGGGGCGTGAAAGGTGTTGAAGGGCAGCCGCTCGTGGATGGCGCGACGACGCATGAGGCGGCGCTGATGCAGCAGGAGTTCATGCCGGACCCTACGGTGTTTAGACGGGATCAGATGGCTGGTGGGAGGCCGAGGACGAGTGGGCGGAAGGAGGGCGCGTTTGTTGAGGGTGGGTTGGTGAGTTCGGGTAGGCGGTAAGAGGGAGGGAAGAGGAGGGATCTGGTGCTTGGAATTGGAGTTATGCAAGAGGGGGAAATGGGATAAAAGTGATGATTTTACGGCCGTACGTGTAAGTGCAGTGGGTTAGATTCCATTGGTGGGCGTTGCTTTGCTTTCGTTTACTTTGGTTCTCTTTAAAGGATCTGGCGGCAGGCAGGTAGGCGGCATTTTCGGAGTGTGTTATCATATGGATAGGATACCTATTTCAAATTCTAGTGTGCGCGCTTTTATCCATCTTCAAGGTTCTGCGGTCAGACTTATATATTCTCCCTCCCTGCGTTGCTTTTTGACAGGAAGTAGTGCCTTCCTATTGGGTACCCTAGACGTCCAATTCATGTACTATACGCCTCGGATACATGAATTTGATACAACAGATCCAAGTCCGATGACGGGGGAGAAATAGTTCTATTTAAGCGAGACCTTGGACTTGAACTTGCAGTCAGTCTTCCTCCCCTGCTATATACAAGTTATTTCTTTTCGAACCTCGTCATCGTCATCGCGAAAACTTTCTTACTGGGGTATACCTAGGCATATCCCGCAATCACGCACAGGATATCAACGCCCAATATGCACTCTCCTTGGATCTCCGGCACCGTATCTCGCAATACCAATACCAATACCAACTTTCTCACAAGTTAAGATTCCCCTCCCCGAACAGGTAATCTCCCAAATTAAAGCCACTACCGGCTCATCAACTCACCAAACCCCAAAATCCAGCTCAAAGAGTCGGGATCACGCGGTAGGGCACTTTGGAATGCTCTAGAGCAGCCTCGACCTTCTGAAAGCCGCAATATCTAATCTATTTCTATCAGAGAAAGGTAGCTATGAGACCAGAGCCAGTGCCAAGCACAGACGGGCTACCGATCTATGTGAGCTTCTCAGCAACGGTCCTCTCCAAGTCTTCCTCCGTCATCTCCGCAATACCCAAGAGTTCATTGTCCGTCTGATCATAAGCACCGCTATACAAATCGCCAGCAAAAGCCGTGCCCGCAATCACCTTCAAGACCGTCGGCAAGCTGGAGTCTCCGGCAGCAAGCTTATCCAGACCCTCTTGCAGTACAGCTTTCGTTGGAACCTTGCTGATGTCCCACTTGATCTCCGGTCTCAGCTTTTGCGCAATTCTCAGCAGCCGGTTCTGTGTCAAGATGACTTCAGAGCACCGCACGATCCTGTTTTTTGTAGACTCAAAGTTCTGCAAGATTCCTGCAACGGCTTTCCCAACATTCGCCATGGAGGTGCAACTGATTCCATTGTCGCCCTCATCAAACAACGTCGCCTTGTGGGTTGTGAAATCGACCAATGCGTTATAGTTCCACAGAAAATCCAAGAACGATCCACAAGCGAGGACAGCCCAAGTGAGCTTGCTTCCTTCCGCTGCTCGTTCCAGGTGGTGCTTGATCTTGAACATGGAAGAATAGAGCGGGAAGCTTTCGAGCTTGGGGCTAGTAGTGACAGTGCCGAACTCAGAAGGGATGAAGCGCTTGACGCCAGCTGCAACAGCTGCGTCGATGAGGATAGTTTGGCTTTCGATTGCGTCGGAGGTTACTGTGGATACGAGCCCATCGATGCCTTTCAGAGCGGCAGTCAGAGACTCCGCGGAGGTGAAGTCTACTTCGACGACTTTGACGCTGGCGTCGTATGCGGTTGGCTTCTTGGAGCGAGTAAGGACCGTTACTTGAAAGTTTGCGTCGACAAGGGCTTTAAGGACATGCGACCCTAGATTGCCAGAAGCCTAGTAGCTGTGTCAGTAATTTTCTTTCGCTCCATGTTCAATCTACTTACACCCGCAATCGCAACGGTCTTTATTTGAGTCATTGTGAAGAGAGTAAAAAGCTCCAAAGTGTCCTGTTCTTGCTGATGAAGAATAAAAGCTTGTCAGGCCTATGCCAGGAAATCCTCGTGCCTTTATACCTTTCTGCCTGCATTGATATTTATTCTTGTATCCTATTCGTTCTAGTCAAGTTCAATGGTATTTGACCGCCCCTTGGAGAGGGATCGCAAAAGCGGCGCGCAGTATCATGCTTTTGCAATGTGTCGCTCCACGTGAAGCAATGCCGCTTTTTCAGTCCGCACATTTCCCGACCGGCGTCCCGCAGATCCCGCAGACTCCGCACTCTCTGCGGAGGCACCCGCTCTTGCAAAGCTTTAATAACCTTCCCCATAACCGCTAGTTCCTCCGCACTCCTTCCGCAAATATTTTGGGCTCTAAAGATTTAGTGATAGTGATACTAGTCGCCAAAATGAGCACCGAGCGTGAAGTGCTCGCCAAGAAAGCCTGCACACGATGCAGCACCCAGAAGAGACGGTGTGATAGGGCACTCCCTAGCTGCGGCCTATGTACAAGGTTGTAGACCCAATCTCGTGATTGTTCCCAGTGAAAAGCCTTGTTAATTGGATGAAGGCTTCGCCAACCTTGTCAGTACTCGTCAGCTTCGTCTCCTAGACAGGCTGCCAAGCCAGAGGCATTTTCGGCAAGCAAGCTCACAAGTGACATCGTCGAGAGACTTGGATCTAGACGACCGGAAGATATCTTCTTAGCCTACAGGGAAGAGATCGAACCATGGTTTCCTATTATTTCGGATTCCGGATTTCGAATTGCTCCTAGGCAGTGGGCTGATACATCTTTTGATGTTACCTTGATCTGCCTCTGCATTGCACTCTTCACAAGCATTCCGCATTCGATTTCCGCAGAGAAGGATGATTCATCTGAGTTCAGATCTCTATATCACTTTACCAAAAGGACCGTTGCTTCCACTGAAGTACTTGGTATTAACTCAGCTATGACTGTCAAGTCGAGGATTATCGTGACGCTCTTTGAGGTTGCTCATGGTTTCTATCCGGCGGCATATATCTCAATCGGAGCGGCAATTCAAGCGCAAGATGCACTGGAGATTTATCCAGTGGTAGATACTTCGCTTTCTCATTCTAATGAAGATAAAGCAAAGCGAGAGGAGATGGCATTGAACTGGTGTGGACTTCTGATTTTGGATAGGTGATAACTTTCTATCAGATTCTTTCACTTTGTATAGATCTGGCAGCTAATCATTACGTCTAGATATATAACAATAGAGTCCTGGACGCGTCCCTCTCTGCTCCGCTCCCGATCCCTCGCCCTCCAAGAATCTATCAAGTCTACACTGTGTCCAAGCCATCAACCACTTCAGGGGACGAAGAGCCCGATTTACCGGCTTGCTCAACTGATCGAAGCGTCCGAGCTCCTGGATAAAATCCACAATATTTGCAACGACGCAACGCCAGAGTACGCGTTCAATCTAGACGAGCTGCTTTTGACAGTTCAGACTCTGCTCAATTTTCAAAGCGCCATGTACAACGAGATAGGACATGAGAGCAGCATCTATGCGGGTGGGCTGTGTTTTTGCAATGCGTGAGTCGTCAAATATTTTAGTTCAAGTATAGGAAGAGCATAATTATTCTAATATTGGAATAGCGCTCTTCTCCTAGCATTTGAAAATGGCACGAAAACACCTATGATCGCCGGCGTAACTGACAACTGCCACCCACTTGCCACAACATCCCTCTTGTCTCTCTTAGCCACTATAACTAGTACGCTTGAGCCCCTTATGCTTGAAACACGGTCCGTGGACTTTCACTCTCTTCCACCATTTGTTGCATTCGGCGTGTATAAAGCGGCAGCAATCGTGACGGAGAGATTATTGATCAATATGGACTCGAGTGAGGAGCTGAATCAACTGCGGGTCTTCAGAAATTTCTTGGAGCTTGTAGCAGGAAGGTGGCTCGGATGCAGTAAGTTCGGCAAGTTCATGACTTTGCAGCTGATTTTAATTCCATATCCATAGGGCGTCATCTCGATCTCCTAGATGAGGACACGACCCCACGTCTTTTGAAGACCCTAAAACAATAATAGAGATATGTTTCTCAGTCCCACAAAGCTGCAAGGCCACCACGATTTGCATCAGGGATCATGAACTTTCGGGCCGCCTCATAACTGTCATGTTGATTATGGCTATTTCCACCAATAAATACAGGTCGGCATGGTTTATCCTGTAGAGCCGAGTGTCAAATTAATGACCTCCCCGCACCAGACTGGGACCCCCTGATACAAATCATTCGAGCCGAGCCACCGGGACACAGCCGCAAACATCAAGCCTAAAACATTAGAGTTAAAAGCGAATATGCATATATTGCATATGTCACTGAGCTGGTGATCATTCAAAATCAGTCAGTCAGTCAATATATAATAAGGCGAGAAGTCTCGTCTCAATGTAGGGCATCAAAACTAACCCGTCTTCTGAAAAGATTTTCAGTAGACTTTCTGCCATGTCTTCCAAACTTTCTCCCCTCGGTCTGGTAGTCTCACTGTTGGCGATTCTCCCTGCTGCACAAGCAGCCGAGTCATGGCCGTTACTACCATCGTGGAAATGCACCACATCAGGAGGCTGCGTGCAACAGAACACATCCGTTGTACTGGATAAGGACTCGAAATATGCCACGGGTGCTGCCGGCTCCAGAACAGCGGCTGACTACGCCGCCATGGGGGTTACCACCTCCGGAAACGCACTGACAATGTACCACTACGTCAAATCCTCAAGCGGCTCGCTCAATCCAGCATCTCCACGCGTCTACCTCCTCGGCGACGACGGCAAATACGTCCTCATGAGCCTCCTGAACCAAGAGCTCTCCGTCGACGTCGACTTCTCCACCCTCCCCTGCGGCGAGAACGGCGCTTTCTATCTCTCGGAGATGGCTGCCGATGGAAAAGGTAGCGCTGGTGCGGGCGATGGCTACTGCGATGCGCAGTGCCAGGGCTACTGCTGCAGCGAGATGGACATCCTGGAGGCGAACTCGCAGGCGACGGCCATGACGCCGCATCCGTGCAATGGCAATACCTGCGATAAGAATGGCTGCGGGTATAATCCGTACGCGAGCGGGCAGCGTAATTTCTGGGGGCCCGGCAAGACGGTCGATACGAGTAAGGTGTTCACTGTTGTTACTTCGTTTGCGGCTAGTGGGGGGAAGCTGTCGCAGGTGAGCCGCAAGTATATCCAGAACGGGAAGCAGAGTAGTAGTGGGACGATCTCGAGCTGTGGCTCGGAGAGCTCGACTGGTGGGTTGACTGGTATGGGACAGGCTCTTGGACGTGGAAGTAAGCTTTTGCGCCCATTTCTTCTAGCTGACTTTGCTAACTCTAGCTCTCTAATGTAGTGGTTTTGGCAATGAGTATCTGGAACGATGCTGCACAGAACATGGCCTGGCTTGACTCTGGTAGCAACGGACCCTGCACCAGCGGACAGGGCAGCCCATCCAACATCCAGTCCCAGCATCCTGATACCCACGTCATATTTTCCAACATTAGATGGGGCGATATCGGATCCACCACGAAGACGTAGTTCCAGAGTATTTGAGGCTTTGGAATCTTTGAAGTGGAAGGACGGGCTTGTAAATTTGAAAAGTCTGTACATATCGTAAAATGTCAAGCCGATAACATAAAGCCACGAGCACTTAGCATCTGCTCTCTATATAGCTTTAAGTTAGGTGAGATCATAACACTCTCTAGTTACTTAGACCCCTCGATTGTAGTGTCTACCACGATCTGCTCCGCCCTGTTCCAAACATCCTCCCACCCCTCCCCCCCAACCGTCCCCTCACTCCTCACCGTACCAAAATACACCACATTCCCCACCCCAGCATTTCGATCTAACCAGTTCGGGCATCGAAGCGCAAAGGACTTCCTCGCAGCAATTGAAGCAGGAAGCGGGGGATGCAGACAGAATATATTTATCAATTCCTACCTTGATACTTGTATTTCATCTTCTCTATGCACATTCCAGCCACCATATCTAAGCTCGAGCCTTCTAGACGAAGCTATCGTCAGAATAGGGTTCTTGGATCTCTCGAAGCACGGCATTAGCCACATCTGCAGAAGTCTGAAGCGATACAAGTACGAGTACTAGATAGTCTGCTTTGGAGCTGGATTATCGGGACGGTGTAAAGGGCTTGCCTTGGCAGTTCGAGCTCGGGCGGGGTACAGGAAATAGAAAGATCTGTAATGTATCATAGCAGACGTACAGATTCTCAGCACTGGCTGAGCCAGACAAATACGGGTGCCAAACAGGGGCTTTCTGACGGTGTGCCCCAAGGTATAATATCAACTCTTGGCGATGATGGGGGGTTTGTTAAAATATATATCATTACCTCACAATTGTATTCGCAATTCTAGCAGCACCACCTACTTTACTCAAGCATTTAATGCCACGTCCCATTCCTCGGCCCAAAGTACTCGCCAGCCGCAAGTTCCCTAACACAAGGCGTACCCTCACAGCCCTCCGAACTAACCTCATTGCCCCACCACTGCAGATCCTTATTCGTGAACTGCAGCGCAAAGAAGATAATAATCGCCGACATCGCAATCGCACTCGAAAACGACGCCGACAGGACATAGTTATACTGGTCCATCTCCCATCAGTTTTTTTTTGGATATCAAGTTAAAGTGAAGGGGGCTGGAACTTACCTTTGACCAGAACCCGACGAAGCGCTTCTTCAGGTACACCATGCTGAGCCAGCCGATCGGGACGGCGGGCCAGAGGTAGCTGAGGTTGTACGGCGCCCAGATGATGCAGCCGTAGAGGATGACCACGATGTGGATCTGGCGCATCCACGTCTGCCTCGGGAACTTCTTCTGCGCGTAGTAGACGATGAACGGCAAGACGAGCCCAAGCGGGAAACCGACGAGCAGCGCGCTATACTGCCCGCCCCTCCCGAAAATCTTCTTCGGCCCAACCGTGCCCCAGATCACGGCGGCGGTGAAGAACTGGTTGATAGTCGGGCAGGTATAGTGGTTTTTCTGCGTGGGGGTGCAGACGTCTTCGATTTGGTTCATTTGGAAGTTCAGGACGCCGGTGCAGACGAGGGTTGACGCGACGGTCGCTATCATTTGCGCCCAGAAGGTGTGCTTGGGTGGGATTTTGAGGTAGTGAGCGAGTTTGAGATCGTTCGAGAAGCGGAGAGCGTGGGCGCATGTGACGTATCTATAAATGCGTTATGAGAAGAGAGCCTGAGGAATGTTTGAGGTAGCTTACCCGTAGGACTTGAAATAGTTCATGGCAAGCGCATTACCTGCCACCCAGGAACCTCCAATGAACTCCGCGAGGACGTTCAAAGTGATCTCAACTCCAGTGATGGCTTTGATCATACCGACTGGGACGACGAAAAGTAGGCACAAGGCGATACCGTAGAAGATCACGCCAACGTTGGTGTACGTGTTGAACCCTGCAATTCCAGCGCATCCAAGGCCAATGGCGAACAGGAGGCAACCCAAGTACCACCATTCTGGCACTGTAATACCATGAAATCAGCTTCATGACGATACCCACTCAAAATGTTGCACGGCAATTCAGTACTGACCTTCAGAGTAGGCGGACATCAGGCGGTTGTGTACATCCACATACTCATATTCATTGCTCTTATTCCTCCGGAAGCTATTGATGAGATTGCGGAAGCCCATCTTGATCTCATTGCGGTGGTATAAATACGTGTACGAAATGACGGATGTATAGATCGCGAAGAAAAACATGTAGACGGTGCAGTAGCCAGCGGATATGAAGGGCTTGGAATAGACCTCGTACTTTTCAGCCACGAATATTCCCCGCTCGTCGATGATCTGGGAAATATTGTAAAGCTTTCCAAAATGATTGTAGACTCTAGGAGTATTCATGGGTAAGTATTGGGTGTAGTACGTGTTTGAGAACCATAAGCCTAGCACGACGAACATAGAAATGAAAGCCCCGACGAATTTGTTGGCGATATTGAAGAATGGAACCATGAGAGGGTCTTGCGGCGGGGTGTCCCATAACATGATCTGCCAGTCGAATGTTGGCCATGGGTTCAGACCGGCTCCATTTTGCATACCGACGACAGTGTTAAGTTTCTGGTTATCAGGGGCAATCCATGACATCCAGTTGAAGATACTCAAAGCCGTGAAAACATATCCAGGGAAGAAGAACCAGATGAACATAGCTGAGAAAGCATATACGAAGAACCTAAGTCGGGAAACCGTGAAGATCCTCCTGAAAGGCCCTTGGACTGGAGCGTTCCCCTCAGTGTGGAAGGTATCGTTGAGCGCGATTGTAACCAGAGATGCGGGCCACACACACCATGATGGATACACCAAGAACTTCCTGCATAGTCCAGCAATTCCGTACCCGATAAAGTTCGTGGAAAGCGCAATTACGATCTGGTATCCGAAATGCCCCGCGTAGCTCTGATTGAAATACTGAGGAAGGTACTGAGACCAGATGATGTTGTCCGTATATGGTGTATCGTAGCCAACACTAGCCATGATAGTAATCAACATGTGTTCCTTTGGCGTGAACTTTCCAGGATTCAAGCTGTGGCGAGTCCCGAACAGGGTAAATCCCCAATCTGGGAGTGTAGCCTCGAGGAACTTCGCAACCGGATAGCAGAGCAATTGTGCGACATTTGCGGTAATAGTGATAGTGGGTTGTCTGATTGAGAAGAGCTGATTGATGAAGGCCAGGGCAACAACAAATCCAAGGCCAATGACCCAGGCCCGAATGGTCGAGCAGGGCATATTCGGGTCATCCGTGTTGCTGACCACAGCTCGCACTTCAGCGTAGGGACTGTTATTGGTGATCAAAGCAGCCTCTGTCTTCATCTCGAATATGAGCTCGGCATAGTTCTCTGGGTGTTGGAGGACATCGTCGTTTTCCAAGAACTCGTTGATTTTGTCTAAAATTTGGATGGGGAAGTTCGGGTCATTTTCGTGAACTTTACGGATCTTGACCATCATCTGTGCAATAGAGAATTAATCAACAAATTCATGCCCTAGATAAAAGCAAGTCCATACTTCACGCGTTTCCTCCAGACTGAGTTCCTTCCCATCCTCTCTGGCCTTGACGAGATCATCTTCAGCGACGTTAAGATCCCTACTTATGGTTAGTCTGGAGATAAATGAGCCAATTTTTTAGACTGACGCTTCGATCTGATCTTGAGTTATATCAAGTACGGTATCATATTGAGGCTAGAGAGGAGAGTCAAATCAGCATTGAGACGACGAGGGTCCAGCCAGCAGCTTACAGATGTCGTCTTCTCGTCAGTTCCGGTAGTTGTCGCATGACCGACTTCCTGCTTGCCGAGTGCGCCTGCTCTCTTGTCGTCCGCCATTGTGCGTGATGCCTCTGGCGCAGCTCGGAAGCTCGATGCTATTCTGTAGAAATAAAAAGGAGGCCAGGAGCTGTCCACGACGCGACATCTTGACGATCTGCGCAATGACCCTTATATTCACAAGGATCGAGTCTCCCGATATGCAATTCACCAGCACCAAAGCTGCCGTGGCGATAGATAAACCTGCATGGCACCATAGTTCCGTATGAATTCCCTTCTGATAACGAGCATAGAGTTGTCGTGGGACCCCAGCTGCTTAGCACCTTCCGAATCAGGGATTTGTCGACCCCTCTTATTTGGTTCCCCATTAGGCTATCCAACCACAATTTTGCATTCGAATAGTTTCGGTACCCACCCATATCGCGGCCTTATTCATCCAGATGGAAAACCCAGCAGATCTTTCATTAAGGGACCTCTTCAAGCTCGCGCCATGAAACGGTGCAAGTGAAGTCCGGCGGCAGCTACCCTTGATGGGCTACTGCCGCATTCCACGCCCCACTTCACCCCCGCAAAATGTACCCGTATCGTTCGGCCGACCAATGACTTTTCCTTCTAGAACCCAAAGCTAGAGTTATAGTGCAGATGAAGCTAAGCGATACGAAGATATTGACAGCGCTGGCCGGTTTAGGAAATAGACAATGTTTCTAGGTGTGGCCTTCCCAAAGCATTGGTAGACTCAGCGATCATATGATATCTAGGATGCTTGAGATCTCGGTGTGAGAAGATCTGTTGTGTATCTGAGACCCCACGCCCGACAAGCTTTATCTGCCGGGACCCGCAAACATATCCCGGCACAATCTCAAATTGCTTCAATCAAATATCTGAGCACTCGCAAAAGATGTCGTCTCGCATATCGAAGCCTTAGAAAACTCAACTGGAGACATCTGACTGAATGGAAGTGATTCAGCCAATCGAAAACCTCAAAAGTATTCATAAAGCTCTCCTAGAGTACTTCTAGCATGAGTTAGGAGACGTGGGACTTGGGACTTGGGACAGAGATAGCAAGTGCATACGCGACAAGCAAAAAGGGGAACCAGGGGAATCTTTTCGGCTCTACCCATGTGAACAAGTGAAGGTTCTAATTCTGCGTTAAGGCAAGTAGAGGCTCAGCTGCGACTTTTCTTTGAAGACACTGCAGTCCATCCCATTTCGTTGAACAGGCGGCCTCTGCATATGAAATTTTGCTCCGTCTTTCTTGGCATGCTTCAGCCATTGACATTTGGGTGTACTATCCGTGCTTGTTTTGGGAGCTACCCAAATCAAAGACAAATATTTCGCGCATGTAGCAAAAAGGGGGGAAACTGCTGGAGGCAGGAAAAGCATCGATGCAAGTGTGAAGACCAACTGGACTCATGATTTCTGCACCCAGGCAACGAAGCTCGTCAGCCACGGTTGTGTAACCACACTTCTTGTGCTGCTTTACCACCGCCCCTTTTCTTTTCCTTCGGTGACTCAATAAGGTTATCGTTTCAAGCAGCAGATCAGAACACACATGACATGATCTGGAGCCCAACGGCCGGTCCCGATAGGCGTCCGTTGGGTTCAAGAAATTACGTCAAAATCTGCCCCCAACCTCTCTCTGATTTGAAATGCGGACTTTGCGGACGTCTGAAGTCGAATGTAAGGAAAATTGGTAGTGGCGTGCCTTCGTGGGCCATGACAAGTCGTCAGAAGTGAAAGTTCTGCCTCCGAAAGAGTACCTGGGAAAGTAGTCTAGTGAATTCATTGCCTACTAGGAGCATCACGTCGCTTTGCAGAGTACATCGTGAAGGAAATGCGCGCAATGTAGTCGATATATGCTCCTTGGTGAGATGTATGGCCGACCTGGTATGATTCATGCGGTCAGCATGTCAGCATGCAAAATACGTCAAATATACGCGGTAACTCCGCAAACTTAGCATCGGACTGGTTACCTTATTTGCATACTTGCATGTTTTAAAGTGAACGCGGAGAAAATAAATGAACATAGGCATATGCCCAGCAGCCGGGGAAACCCTAGGAGTCACCAGCACGATGACTCTGTCGGGCATCAAAAGCACCCGAGTCCTGCATGTCATTTTAGGGTCCTAAGGGGCGGAGCATCCCCCACGTGCCGCCCTAAGGGCGTCACGCACCAATAGCCTCAGCGAATCCAGCCATAACAGCCCCCAACATTCGGTGAAAGCTGCCGCCCTTTTCAAGGCAGACAAGGCAACCTGTGCAAATGCCCTCAGTATTGCTACAAAAGACTGCGCATGGCAAAAGCGCTGCGCCTCTAAGCAGCGGAGGGGCAAATGACGAGGCAGTTGCTGGCGAGTATATTTGTCGGGCGTCTGCTGGGTCGTCTTGAACTTGACCTGTAACAACCCCAAACATTTCTACTCGGTCTGCATCGACGCCCAGTACTCGGAATTTTGCCCTGAATATTCAATAATAATCTTGGTTCAGCGATAAAGATGTGCTGGTGGGCAGCAACAGAACTCACGACGGACCAATGCCTGCTCCTCCAGTACGGGGAAGCGGCGCATCCATTCCAGGAACGCGAATACTGGCCCTGTAGAAATGCACGCAGATCAAGATCCCATCCTGGGCGATACGAACCCTGCGCCAGGCTCGTGGGAAAAGACGGGCGCGCGGAAGGATCAATCGACCTGGGCACAAGGACTGGAACGCCGTGTCCAGTATGCGAGACGGCAAGGCAAGCGGAGGAGGAGTGCGATCGTGCGAAGGAGAGAGCGTTGAGTGCTTATTACACGGCGCTGAAAGCGGCGGAGGCGAGGAAGGATCATGCGATGGCCAATTCCACGGCGCTCGCGAGATGGGTGAGTTAACTGACTTCTTCAGTGTGATTTGTTGCTAACGTGTGATATTTAGCATCGCCGGTAATGAGTCTTCTACAAAACAAAGACATCAAGATCGAAGATCGAAGGGCGTCAGGAGTGTAAATATCGATTTTTGGGTTTTCGTTGGAGAGAGAATGTGATACTAGTCTTCTTTGTGATTACTCGTAGGGTCGGTGTTCGGTCATGGAAGGGCCATTCTAGAATCGGCATGCTGGGCGAGGGAGTTATTAGCCGTCAAGAGACTTGAAGTGTTTGTTATTGTGAGCTTCCTTTGCTAGATGGGATTCAAGATCTCTGTTGCGTTCTTTGTACCCAGGCAGCGTCTATGAACCATGGCAGTCGCGAAGGAGGATGGATTCCCTCTGGGGGATGTATCCGGCTACCTCTTTCTACTTAATTATAGACAAATTGTCACTAAAGTTGTGCCTCCGACTTGCAACATCATTCGAACACCAGACCAACCAGAAGAATTTGCGTATGTGATGATCGTGGCTCGACCCGCTGTAACCGGGCGGTAACGCCTACCAATGATTCATCGATGGTGCCTATTGCGGGGCGAAGGAGTGATGAGGCTTTAAACTAAGAGCGTGCAGGCTCGTAACAAATAGCAAAGGGCAATAATGACCTGAAACAATACGTGGATGAGACATTGAGATTGGTATGCGCCACTTAACAGTGAAATTCAAGTTTTGTGCAGTCACTTCCGACTTACTATAGGTGGTTGATGGGAAGCTAGAGACAGCCCATGTCCAAAATCTGCAGTAGAATCTGGTAACAAAATGGTGCCTTTAAGGTTGTTGTATTGTACTGTGGTTGTGTATTTGCATGCTCAGCAACTTCTCTGGTGTGCCTTATAGTACCTTATGAGTCGCAAGTTCTCTCTTGAGAGAAGAGGAGCGCTTTTGGGGCGTTGTCAGGGCTGAGAGCTAGGCTGTGATGTCTCCTAGTGATTAAAGCGGAGCAACGCCTGCCCCAATGCCATTAGTTCTCTCGAGGCTAATTGTCGTAGAATGTTCGTGTGACTAGAGCTCAAGTTTTCGGTGTTGATCCTTGGATATCCATCCGGTCTAGTTGCTCCTCCAATTTCTTCGAAGGTTCGCCATTGCTCGTATCGACATTTTCCCCGTCTTCCATATCTTCATCAGCAGCACCCTCAGCCGTCTCTCCACTGACACCTTCTTCCAGCCCCTCCCCTCCCTCCTTAAGAACCCATTCGACCACTTCCTTCTTGTCGTTCAACTCCGCTTCGTAGACCGCATCATGCCCTCTCTGGTTTGTGATTGTTGGATTCGAACCCTCTTCCAAGAGTACTTTGACAGACTCCAGATGTCCGTTCAAGGCCGCCCAGTGGAGTGCCGTGTTGCCAGCCTTGTTTTGCGCATTGAGGATTGCTAGCATAGCGGGGTTCTGTGGGGAGGGCTTCGAAAGCGCTTTGCACATGCCTCTTAAGAAATCTGGATTTTCAAATTAGAACAAGGCTCGGCAGAATGGTTCGACAGCATACCGTGATGGCCATTCGCAGCCGCCATATGCAGGACTCCATTTCCACTTTCTTCATCTCGCGCCGCTTCCAGCAATTCCGTGGTGGTGATCTTTTCGCGCGCGGAGAGCTCCTTGCTCGAGGTTTCGAATTCTTCTTTATCGCCTGTACGCGCAAAGTATAAGAGATCATCGATCTCATCCTCCGTAAGGTTGGGGAGCATCTTGTACTGCAGCTTAGTGGAGATGATTTGCGAGCGCAAGATCCAAAATTTTTTGTTTCCCCTCCAGCTCCTTATCGTTATCGGCCCATGATGTTGATGCCTAAGGCATACATTCGACACAACACCAACCCCCGGAGAATTTTTTCCTCCCCAACGGCCCCTCAGCATCTTTTATATTTCTGGCATACGAGGATAATTGCAAATATACATCAGTCTATCCTCTCTAATGGCCTACGACTTCCGATCAATGTCACTTTCTATATTTTCAACTACAACAAGCCGGCTCAAGATCCCGAATCAAGTTTCGTGGATGCTATTTTCGGTTCCTCTTTTAGTCTGATTTTCCTCTCTCTTTATTTCTGTGAAATCTGATTCTGTCTCTGAGTAGTAGAATGGTCCTGTTGGAAAGCAAGTGCAACTACAATCAGTGGCGTTGATTATAGAAAGTTCTCAAGCCACCTGTATGCTCCATTGTGGATGACTCACCACCTTGATATATTGCCACGTACCTCGTCGAGAACGCGATTACCTACGTTCAACTAGAAGAAGAGGCTATAAAATGTACATTCTATCAGAGACTTGGACGTCAGCGGCCCCTCGTGCATCTGGACGGAGTCTCATCCAGCTGCCATTAGCGGCGATGCAAGCGCTCAGCGAAGGAGATCTGGCGTCCGCTCAAAAGCTGTCCCCATACAAGCTGTCTCCCTACCTCATCTCCGAATAGTGCCGCGGTACGTGGAGGCGGCGGTGCGACCAGATCATTTTGGATCCTAGGGATGCGCCGTGGGTCACTCGGCTGGTGGTTTGCTCAGATACCGGCGTGGTTGTAGGACGAGCGGGCTTCCATGGCCCGCCAGACAGTGATGGCATGGTCAAAATTGGCTATGCTATAGACCTTCTATATCGTAGAAAGGGTCATGCTCGAGCTGCCTTAGAGATCCTGCTTGATGTCGCTAGAAACCATCCCCTCGTCAGGACAGTTCGGGCTACGATTCGGCCGGATAACTTTTCATCCAGAGCATTAGTTGACCAATATGGGTTTCAAGAAGTTGGCGAACAATGGGATGATGAGGACGGGCTTGAGACCATGCTCGAGCTTTCTGTTTCTTGAAAGTCAGGGAGTATGGGGTTGGCTTTCGCTCGTTCGACTGAACACTATCACTGTTACTTTCATTTCTTTCGACAACTTTGAGCTCATCCAATCCAAGCTTTTGTTGTGCGTTCCAATCCCTCCTTCATCCAGGGCTCCTCCAAAGAAGTCTCTCCATCGAAGCCATGATCACCTTTCTCAAACTTCCCCACCACACTCTCCTTCCCGAACTTCTTCGCCCAAGTCTCTACAAACTTCTGCGCCTCATCACAAGGCACAGCACGATCTTCCGTCCCATGAAACAGGAACAGAAACGGCGCTTTCTCATCACTACCAATCTTACCCACCACCCTATCTAAGAACAGCGAGTCGTCAGTCCCAAGTCCCACAAAGCCACCACTTTGTAGAATCGAAAGCGTCAATGGCAACCTCTCCGGCGGGAACGCGCCCGTAGTGATCTTCCCCTCCGGCAGGGCCTTCACATACTCCTCGAACACGCTCTTCGGAATCTGCGGCGCACCATTGGGCGACTTAGTCGTCGACGCCTCAGTATACCACGGCGAATCAATATAAGTCATCGGATACGCCGCCACGACCGCTTTCACGAGATCCCTTCTCGTGAGCCCTGACTGAATCGCCAAGTATCCGCCAGCACTCTCACCATACGCCAGGACTTTCTCATAGTCCGGCGTGATGTCGCTGCCGACGCGTCGAAGGTGGGCAGGCAGATCATTCTGCACCCAGGTCCAGAAGTCGCGGACGTCAGAGAGGATCTCGAGGCCGTTCGACTCGGGGAAGAGCCGGTAGTTGGGTGCGATGATGATCGCGGAGTGCAGGAGCGTGTAGTCGAGAGACCATTGCGTTGCCCAGTCGGGGTAGAGGGCATGGCCTGTCACGAGGAAGCCGCCGTGGAAGTGGGCGATGATTGGGCGCTTGCCGGTGTGGACTGTCTTCGGGATGAAGACTGCGAGGTCGATGTCTTGGCCGTTGACTGTCTTGTATGTTGTGGTTGTGATGTTGAACTTGGAGAACTTAGGGTCGTCCATTGTGGTTGCGAGGATGATCGGAATGACGCGAACAAAGTAATTGGGCCAATTCCTGGTGAGTTACGAGATGCGGGGCACAGGAAGAGGGGAGGCAAGGCTAATGATATATTTTGCAATAATAGGTAGCCTTGTTATTCAGCCTGAGCCCGCCGCATGCAAAGGCTCGGTGATAGGACGACCATATCCCCGCGGGCGTGAGGCTGACGGGGCAATAACTTGAGGCATTGTTTCACTACTGGACAACATATCTCCGACAATTGCCAACTTGTGGTGGCGCAAAATTAGCGAAAGTAAGGAGATCCTATCGTGGAGTCGTGGTCCTCGGCGCTCGGAATCGGCCCCGGATTTAACGAGCATTTGTCAACCAACAAGAATACTCAATCCAACTATCTGGAGCACTTCAATACGGCGTTATTCTGAGACTGAACCAACCCCGATGACCTTCCGAAGTTTGAAGCAGCTTATAGAGAGCCTCATGTTCCATTAGTGCTAGGCCTTACGACCTTAGATATTCGCATCCTGTTTCCCGATCCGGAACGCCACTCGACCTGCCACAAGCCAATTATTCTCATCTGATATCCCATGGGTCTTTCTTCTCACGGCGTGCCAATTGGCCTGCAAGTCCGACTCCCATTGCATTAGAAATGTAGTTCAGCTTCTCCTTTAACCACGACTCGGGCACATTCCCTCGCTCTGCCGAGACCAGGGCCAGGTACAGAGAGAATTGGGCAAAGTATCCAGCGACAGGCCGTGGTTTGGGGTCTTTGATAGACTCTCCTTCTGAGTCAATCTCTCCAAGACAAAATGGCATGCTCGCCCAGATATCATCGATCAATCCTGAGATGACTTCTCTCGACTGCGTCCGCGTCCCGTCGAAATCGAATGATAATTGCTGCCCATATGGATGCGATTCAATTAGCGTGCAGCAATGAAGGAGAATCTCATGTAGGTGGATTCGAAAGCCACGGTTCCGGTTCCACAATCCCGACATCGTGAAATCTTCATAGAGATGTTGGCGTCCTTGGCCGGATTCCGAGGAGGAGCGGATCTCTCTGTATGACCAGATCCCTGTGGCCAAGTCCTCCCAGTCCTGGTACCCCTCATCGATTTGAATCACCTCTTTGACTACCTTGAGCAGTGCAATGACCCACCATTCGCTCTGATCCTCAGCGTCGAAAAGCGCTTGAGCCTTGACTCCTAGTCGAGCTTGTTGTAATATTACGACTGCGAGGTGATGGGTTTGGCTATGTGGCCTGGCGAGTTCTAACCATGACTCTGCTTCATCTGGTGGCTGAATGTGGTTGATGACGCATTTGACCATCTTGCAAAGGCTCTTAGCGTTGAATTGCAGGATACGAAAGCAAATGATCAAACTCACATGCACAACATAGATAATACCCCACAGAGTCTGAGAAGATCGCTGCGTCAGCTGTTCTTCGCCGCGAAGAGAGAGTAGTGCCATTCTGCCGCGCCGATGAACAGAGTCCCATCCGCTGCCCATATCATACCCTCTTATCACCTTCAGAATATCTGTCAGATCTTTTCAGAGATGGTAGATACCATTGACTTACATCATATAATCCAAATAACCAACTCGTCATGAGGGTCGAGTCTTTCTTCGCCTCAAGCGGATCTTGTAATGTCTTGGCAAGATGTCCCACAGCCCGATAGAAAGCCTTATGGGCCTTAACTTCCAAGGCCTCTTGACGGGTTTGATTGGCTAAGTTACAAAGAGCCGCTGCTCGGAGAGCCTCATTGAGCCCCGCGCACGAAGGATTCTTAGTAACAACATCGGGCACCACCATGAAAGAAGCCGCGTTCACGGGAGTAGAGTGCCGAAAGACCCAATCGGCATAGAAGCGAGGAACGGCGACATCCTCCCAGTTAGTTCCGATCCGGGGTGGAATGCTACTCCGCTCGTTAGGGGAGGCTGTCGTTCCGATGGGATCTGGGGTCACATCCAGATCTCGATCTAGCCGGTCTCTGACCCTCCCTTGGACTTTCCTCTCGGCATACCTGCCCATGTCGCGGAAAATTGGGTCTGACTCCTGGTAGCCTGGACATGTCTTTCCCGCATTCAAACATCTTTGGCAAGACGGGACGGTCCTGTCGCACTGTGGCGCGATTTTATCAGCAGATCAGGATCAGGCAGTTGGAAAAAGAGGTACAAACCTTGACCCTTTGGGTTTTGCAGGCGTAGCAGCCCGGCCTGCGCACCCTTGAGTTCATGGCCTACTTGGTTACGTTTCGCAGGTCTGATGAGGGCCAAGGCTTTTGTGCGATTGAGACACCTGATAACAAGTGCAGCGGCATTGAGCAGGGAGGAAATGATGCAGACTCCATCTTCGAAAATTAGGTTTCCTCAAGTAAGCCTTACGTAAGCCTCAGTCGCGTTGACGCTGGAGAAAGTCCCGCATATACAGCATCGCTCAGGAAATTTGGCGAAGATATGCTCATAGGTGAAAAAAATATAAGATGTCAATAGTCTATGTGGCACTGGTAGTTCAGATCCCTCCGAAGGACTACTATACCAGAATCCTAAGGATACAGGATCTGGCCCCCCACACTACAACCAACAAATCTGCAGTTGCCTGGCACAGCAGAAAAATGTTGTTCCGTATGCCACTCGACGGTGAGTCTCCCCACTTCGTGCAGTTCTAAGAATCCAAACAGCATTCTCGATCTGGTAGAAATTAAAGGGTCAATTTTATCCTTCCAGCTATCAGTCGAGCACTCTACGCAATGTCAAACCCTTTTCACGCTTGTGTTATCATCCACCCGACTCCTGGAAAGGAGGATCGAGTTGGTCTGTCATTTTCTGTTTGAACATTGAAGCGTCTACATACTGACAAGAACATAACCCAGCTCAAAGAACTCCTCACCGAACTCGGAGCGAAGACTGAGCAGAATAAAAAGGATTGTGTAGGTCTTTCACTTCTTCGCACTTTGATTACCCCTTTCTCTCATTTTTCGGCCATATGTTCATGCCTTCATCGGCACAATGAAGAATCCTTGGAAGGCAGTCTAATGTTCATTCAAAGTAGGTCAAATATTAATGCCTTGTGTAACTTGAGCTACAACAGTAGTGCCGCCATATGCATGCAGGTGAAACGTACGAGTTTAGCGCAAACGACGCACCCCTCCTGCACGTCATGCGGGGGCCATCTCAAACCGAAGGCAGCTATAGGGCGTCTCGGTGACTGGCATGAGAGCTTCCAACCTGCGCCGCCTCAGTACCGAGCAACTTCTCTGCTCCAAACAGTTCGAACAATGATCTCTCAGGTTGCCACGTTAGATGCGGCTGCCTCTATAGTCTGTGATGTTCATTATTTCAAGCTTTGTTCGTACGTTTACCGTGATCGCGTTGCAGATCTATTGTGAAAGTCCGTTCTTGGGCGTTACCCTGCTGCTGGTAGTTACAGACAGCTCGGTGCACTCGTAGATCTAGACCCATGTAGGTGCACGCATTTACGAGCATGGGGACTAGTTCTCGGGGGGGGGGGGGGGGGGGCCGAGCCACACAGCTGCAGAATGCAGATGCAGATGCCATTGAAATTCAGCAAATACATGCATACAATCCGAATCCTTCAGGGGTTATCTCCTACGAGTATGCCCTATCTTATCTCCCCTCACTTGCGGCGGCTTGATAACGGCGTCGTAGGGACTGACCAAGCGACTCAGCATACCGTCTGGTTATATATACCGGCAGAAAACCTTGCAAAGAAGTGTCGCTCAGCCGTATTCTATCACTACGCCTTCTAACGGATCTCTGGCACTTCTCTTTCTCACGCAATATTCAGGCATCACAAAGAAATTCCAATATTTGATCGAACCATGTCTTCACGATTCCCAACTTCCCAACTCTCCGACCAGTCAGCAGTCGAGGCCGTCGAAGAAGAAATCAGATCCCTAGTTGGAGGCAGCGAACCACCATTCAGATACAAAGACTCAAACGGCGATCTTCTCGGCTCCTACGCACTCCTCGCGTACGTCAACTGCCCTGCCCTTCCTCAAGCCATTGATTTAGCGAACATCACAAACTAAATCTTTGAAAAACAGATACTCAGATCCCGATCTCGTCAAACCCTGGTTCGCATACGCGCGTGCAGCCTACGATCCCGAGAAGATCCCCCTTCGTTCCTCCGAGCTGGCAGCCCTTGCTACCATCTCCATTCACACCGACCCATATCTGGTCGAAGCACACCTGCCCCTCGCTACTGCATTCGGACTTTCCCGGGTGCAGTTCGATGATGCTGTTGCTGGACGTGTCCCGCATGATATATCTAAGGAAGAAGCTGCGGTATATAAGGTAGCGAGGAAGCTGGCACAGGGGAGAAGTGAATTGAGTGATGATGAGTGGGTTGAGGCTAGTGGTATCATTGGGAAGAAGGGTGTGCTCGCCATTGCGCATGTTGTAGGAGGATTTCTGTCGATTGTTACTTTAGGGAATGTGGCAGGGTGGCTGAAAGAAGGAAAGGGAGAGGAGAAGTAACTTGAAAAGATGGAGAAGTGAACGAGCATACAAGATAGCACCAATTATCTCGTAGAACATTATTTCTTCGAAAACTGGTGATAAGTCGTAACTATTACAAGAACTTTAATACTATGTTCTAATCTTTAGTAACGTTTTCTTCTGGCTCGATAATTAAAGCTCGTCCATGAATCCTATGATCTCCCATAAGTCTTGTGCCAGAATCTGCTGAGCCTTCTTCAACCGTCGCCATGGGCCCACCACACCAATAGAGACAAAAATGGCATATAGGTGGGAGAATATAAGGCAGATTCCAACATAAAAAATTACCGAAAGCGGCACAACACCCTAGCTGTAAAGGTGCCATCGGTATTGGTCACGTTTGTGGTAGCCTTGGCATGCTTACGCCTCCAGGCGCAGTCTTGGCGCTGAGACCCGCAACGCTTAACTATTTCGAGGAATGTCGGCGATAAAACGGCAAGGGATACGTCGGACTACGAAATGGAAACTTTATATGGAAGTACACGCCGTTTAATGGCACTATGGAATGTTGTCTATAAGGTCGCTCCTGCCACCCTTTCGAGGGAGGCAGCAGCAAAGATTCATTGCGACTTCCCGACGTGCACAAACTAGCCATCTGATTTTCTAAACTTCCATGGAGTAATTTGGACAAATTTAGACTTCTTGAATGCGAATATTCACACGGACTTCTTGCCTTGAAAAAATACCTTGGTCGTCATGGGAGCGTCTTCGGAGTTCAACATTGCAATCATAGGAGCAGGACCCGCCGGATGTACACTTGGCCGCATTCTCAGCCTGTCGAACATCAACTTCACCATATTCGAAAGCGAAGCCTCACCCGAAACTCGATCGCAAGGCGGTACGCTGGACTTGCGCAAGGACACTGGATTGGCAGCCATAAAAGCCGCGGGCCTACATGAGGAGTTCCTAAAGAAAGCTCGGTACGAAGGAGAAGCATTGATCGTTGCGGACAAGAATATGAAAAGGTATTTGGAGTTTGAAGGGAATTCTTCTTGGAAATACGCGGAAAGACCGGAAATCGACAGGCTTGAGCTGCGGTCTCTTCTGCTAGAGTCGCTGCCACAAGGAGCGGTTCATTGGGGTCGCCATCTCAGATCTGTTTCTGAAGACCTGACACTTCACTTTGATGATGGTGACGAGAGCGGTTTCGACCTCATAGTGGGTGCAGATGGCACATGGAGCAAGACTCGATCTCTTCTAAGCGAGCAAGCTCCCATCTACACGGGCATATCTGGCGTCCAGTACTCTATCCCGGACGCTGCTTCTCGATACCCCGATCTTGCCAGACTCGTCAACAAAGGCTCACTCTTCTGCTATTCAGACGGCCGCGGACTCAACGCTCAGCAAATTGGTGATGGGAGAATCAATGTGTCGACGTGGGCCATCAGGGAGGAGGATTGGGCGAAGAAACACAATGCAACTACCATGACACCGAAGTCTCTCAAAGAGCTCGTTGTTAAAGAATATCATGATTGGGCACCCGAGTCCCAACAGCTTCTTCAAGCAGCAGACGAAGAGCCAGTCATGACTAGGGCCTTGTACATGCTGCCAGTGGGCTTCAAGTGGCAGAATAAACCCGGAGTGACAGTCATAGGAGATGCGGCCCATGTGATGTCTCCATTCGCAGGAGAAGGAGCGAACTTGGCAATGGCAGATGCTATGATACTCGCTGGATATATCAAAAAGTCTGCGACAAAAGCAGCATTGATCAAGAATATTGCAGCCTTCGAGGCAGATATGTTTCGAAGGGTAAAACCGATACAAGAGCTCTCGGATGCCAATCTACATGACTGGTTCTTCGTGTCTGGAGCCCCGGAGACTGTCATTGATCAATTCGTGATTCGAATGACGACACATTTCGCGGGACCCGTAGTTGGGAAGCTGACTGCAATATATTTCTACATCCGAGCTCGGTGGAGGAAGTTGTGGGGTTGAGCCGCAAGACGCGGTTATGGGATGCAACTAGTAGTATGGGCTCGACTGGCAGGCGCTGACTAGGAGGCGGTAGATACCTACTGAAAGGCCGTTGATTGAAAGCTTATTTTGGGGCCATAGTGCCACTCATTATCTTAGCTAATGACACTCTCCAATTCCGACATGCCTTCCTATCCCCTTGGAGTTTCATCTACCAATTAGCGGATCATTCCTAATAAATACCCTTCTCCATATATTCATAGACGCAACGACATCCATCAACGCAATCGAAACCTTCCTCATGGGGACCGAAAGGCAAGAAAGTGTCCCATGGCACAACAACACCGACTCCTAACCTGATCTTCTCCACGCTGCAGTTCGGACTAATGTAATGCTGCACTACAACGCAATCCCCAATCTGCATATCCGTCCCGGTTGTCAGATCATCAATTTCTTCACCTGGAAAATTTTTGAATTTTGCGATAATCACGGCGTTGCGCTTGACTCGCAGGACGGCGCCTCTACGCTGTCCTCGAACGCTGAAGGGGTCGGCGATCTCGGCTTCATTCAGCCATTCATCGCTCTCTAAATTAGAAACCGCAGCTTCAGATTCGTCATTCAAGCTATTGTCTCTCTTCTAGTCATGCTCATGTAGCGAGGGGGCGAATGTTGCCGGTTGCTAAGGACGTTCGCAGTCATCACCTCGAATTCCTTTCTCGGTACACCAACAGACCCGAACTTGGCCTGTCTCTCCCTGACTGTCTTCTACCTCTCTTACAGATCCGCTGGTGGAGGTTCGGATCCATCGCACGTCGAAGACATGAGAGAGCTCGCGGGAAGCTTGACTAACTCTTGTTATATCCCCACTGCTACTTGAAAGAGAACGTAGAGACGATAAGGCAAGAACAAGGAACAAGTAATGTTGTATTCAAAAGGTAAATCATTAATTTATGGCTAGCGTATGACACAGGAAGATATATGCTGAAAGCGAGAAGAAGATGGGTTCTCCTGGAGGAGGGGAATGCATTGCACGTGACCAACTATCGAACCGATGCTTCCAAAATGACTCGTTGTTCTCTAGTGGTTGAACAACAAATTTTGTCCCTGAATATTGTACTATATTCAGGTGAAAAATAGTTGCTGGAACATGTTTGATATTTCTCACCATGACTCCCCCTTAATCGCTCGGTTACGGATTCCGAATTAGGATTAGCGGAATGATCCTTGCGTTCAGGATTCCTCGAACATAAATAGCGCTGATTTGTTAGGCTTCCTGAATCTTCGAGGTATCACAGTGCTTAAAGCACACTAGAATAAACCGAAAAATACCATGGGCTCTGTGGAAAACTCCTTAGATCAACGCACCGACGAGGAGATACTCGCAGATCTGCAAACTTTCAAACCTGTCGACCCAGAATGCGAGAGAAATATCTGGGCCTTTTGGGACCGTGGGCTCGCAGCTTGTAAGCCATGGTGCCAACGCAACATCATAGGCTGGGTCCGACGACACGGGAGTGCATGGACAGTCCGTGTCCTCGATACTGTGGACGGCTCACCAAATCACTATTCCAATTACATCCCCAACACCTCTGAGTACTTCCCAGAAGCCTTTCTAAAACGCGCGATGACGGGAACCCATGTCGCTCCTCATGCTGCTGATCTGATCCGGCTTCCTCTTCTCTACCTGTACGGTGGGGTCTGGATTGACGTCGGCTTCATGCTTTTCAGAGGGTTGGATGAGCTCTGCTGGGATAAGTTGGAAAGCCCGGCCAACTCTTTGGAACTGGCTGGTTTCAAAATGACCATTAGCGACGAGGCAGCCATGTTTTGGAATGGCTTCATCGCGGCGAGAAAGAGGTCTCTGATCGTGAAGTACTGGCATGACATTTTCCTAAAGCTATGGGAGGGTACGGATAGTACGGCAGGAATGAACGAAAACGCTCTTCTACGCCATCTTCCGCGATACGAAGTACCATCTTCGACGGGCGAGCCACCCGCCTTCGCCTATGCTCACTTCGTGGATTATCTTGCTCAGATGTTCTGCCTCGAACGCCTTCGTCACCTCAGAGATCCAGCTTTGGGATGGGATGGGCCAGCAGTCTTTGACAAGAGCGTACTTCTCTATGAGTGTGTGACTGAAGTATATTGGGCACAGCAGTTAACTCACTGGAATGGGCGGAAGCAATTTGAAATGCTCAGTCGACAGAGAGACGGCGCAGAGCAGGATGAGAAATTGAAAGAGGCGGAAGATTTTGTGGAAGGCATCCTTGGCATGTCATCGACGATGAAACTTTCGCATGGGATAGTCACGGATCAGAGGGAATATCTAGCCAGGATATGGGACGAGCCTGAGAATGTTGATGCAGACAGGAAGCCTGGGACATTTGCAGCACATTTGAGGTGGGCGAGTGTGTACTTTCAGCAGACTCGGGAGCTGACTCCTCTTTCACTACCTCTTCGAGAAGATGCTTTGTTAAATGGGGGCCTTTTTGATGTAACAGGAAAGCCGCATTCACACTGGCAAAATAAAATTTGAGATCGTATATGGCACACACCAGTCAAATGTTCAATTGGTAGGTGTGAAAACACCATACCGACCGCGCACAGAGGACACTCTGTGTGGAGAATCTCTATAATCTATTACATCTTTTCTATTTATAATTTGATCATCGCCACAGGTGATAAAGTTGCTTGTGCCCATAATACAGGTACAAGGCCTAGGAAAGACATTAGACCCCATGCTACAAAGTTCCTTTTGGGGTATTGGAGAATTTTCACATAAAACCCCATCAATGCGCTGATCCTTATAATACTCCCAGCACCCAATGTAGGATTCAAATGCACGGTTGATTGTGTCATCCATAGACCCCTTGTAAGCAAAGCATCAAGAAGTATACCGATACCGGTCATAAGCAGTATCGTATTGTTCTTGCCAAGCCGGACTGGAAGCGTTCTCATACCGTCTCTTGTGTCTTCTGATATATCTCTGATATCACAAGCAGTTTCACGGAAGAATTGATATAAGACTGCCAGACAAAGACTCCGTACGCGGAGTGAATGGTCACAATAGTCCGAAGAACCGTGGCAGAAGTAGAACATGCTGACATCTGCAGTGACATAGCCCATGCAAACTGCGACAACAAGGGATTTCCCTTCGCGAAACTTGAGAAAGTGAGTGAGTATACAATATTGGGTCAAGCGAGTCTGGCTTAACTTACGACGGTTTTCGGCTTGGAGAGCAGCAAGCCGTTTTTCAAAGAGAAGAGTGGGACGCACGGCGTACCCCAAAGAAGCCCAATCAGGGAAAATCGGTACATTTGAATTGCTGTTTGCACTCCACTCATATAGGTGCAGAGGAAGACAATTGCCCACAAGGAGTATATCCAAAGTCTCCATGACCATTTTGGCGGCTTATTTGATAATGGAATGTCTTTGTAGGTATCATACGCTGGTAGCAACCGTCAGAATCTAGGGCTCCTGAATGCTAATGTCTTTGAGAGATCCAGCTTACAGTCTACGAGCGCTGCTGCTGTACCTATCATACCCAAGAGGGCCGGTGGGAGGTGATATGACCCGGTTGCAGTGTGTATGGCTCCTACAGCCGGTGCGAGATGACCCAGCCCCATCAGCACTGGCAAAATCCCCAGGCTGCAAACCGTGCTTGCTCTCGAATCATGAGCCATTGTGGCTCCAGAGCTTCCAGCAGACACTGACCTCTCGGCAGGGTAAGTGACATTCATCTCGAAAGAGAAGGGATGAATATTTTGAAGTGATCGTGTCCCGCGGCGCCACTTGTGGGTAGCTTGCCTTTCGGAGACATAATCCGGTCAGAGCCGCGATTTCTGTGCAATTACGCCTCTAGAAGGCCTACGAATACTTCGCAGAATTGAGGAAACTTGCATGGGAACACGAGTCATGCATTCCTATTGGCTTGCTATTCGATTTACCTAGGGCTAGCCACTACGAATGACTCCTTGCTCACTTTCGACGCATCCTTCATGCCTAGTCTGTCAAGGGGGCGCTATCCGCTACATATGCGCCTTGGTCTGTCTCACGCTGTGCCAAGATTTTTTTCCGATAGCCGGTGTAAGCAGTAGTCTGCAGGCGAAGATATCCACCACAAGGAATACAATCAACGTCCGGAGCAATGGACCACGAGTGCGTTCTTTTTGGGCAACCACGTCGCGCAGTAAACGTCCGCCTAGCAGGGCCACCCAAGCAGACACTTATCTCTAATTTGAAACTATTTATGTCAACGCACGTAGTAGGCGTTATTCCCGTGGAACTTAAAGACTGCTAAAGAACCTCACGTGATTACATATCAATCCTGCGGGATCTGGATGAGCACTGCCGGGAGAACCTATCACGTAGACGTGCATGCTGGCTTGCGATAAGCTCGCTTTCCAGCCTATCCGGGGAAAAACCCCTCCCCCGCCTCCCTTCGTATTGCCCCGCCTGTTGATGGAGGTAGAATCCTTCATCTCATATATGTAATGCGGTATGGACGGGGCTGTGCCTCACGCTAGAGAGGCGAAGGATCACTTACATCTTACATGTACTCAGCTCTGAACCAATGAGTTTCAACATACTTTGTGAGACCTGCCGTAATAAGTAGACTAGGCATCCCACCTATGTCAGACGATAAATTCGTCAACATATCAGTGATTGCTCCACATAGAATAACTGGTTTCCAGCATGCAGTCATCCCTACATGAAGATTACTAAATCTTTACTCTAAGTCGCCTTTTTCTATTCGCCGAAAGTGCAGGCCCATCCATCGTCTATCGTGTGGGATCCCCCTTCTTTTTCGAATGTTCAGCCGCAGTAATCACTGAAGAGTGATCTTACCTCCGAGTCAACCAAACATTCCTGGGTGTGAATTTCAGCCTCTTGATATGCAAGATGGAACTGGCAGTTTTCGACCAGTGGCAAGTGGTCATACCACGTCTAATATCGTATTCTGTGATAGGAACCTTCATGGCATGGCTCATTTACCTGATGGGCCCAGCATTGAGGGCTTCAACGTCACCAAAATATGAGGGGTATTCCTGGGTAAAGGGAAAACGCGGACTTTTTCAGTTCTTCTCGGTGGCCTATGAATGTGTCTTCTCTGCTGAGACCCTGTTCCGTACGGCATACGAGAAAGTAAGGATGTCCAGTCCGATATATTGGGAGATGATAGCTGATTAGGGGACAGTTTCGAAATACTGCGGACAAGGTGTTCTTGATCCCATTCCCTCACTCTAATACCGGATTCATGCTTCTACTTCCGGTGGAACTTATTGGAGAATATGCAAAGCAGCCCGAATCTGTGGTGTCGTTCAACAAGTATGTCCGAGACGTAATGCATGCCAAATGGAGCTTGTTCGGAAAAAACGTTCTTGACAACAACATCCAAAAGCCTATTGTATACAGAGAGTTGTTTCAAAAGTTGAGTGATAAGATGCCGATGATGAATGAGGAATTGGTGGCCGCACTTGACGCCGTACTTCTTCCCCAAATGAACGAGAGAGGCGAAGTGACAATCAACATGTGGGATACTGCCACGAAATTCTTGTCACGGACTAGCAATAGAATTATTGCCAGCTATCCTCTCTGTCGTAATCAGGAGTACCTGGATGCCACAGTCCATTACGCTGTCACCATGTTTTCAACAGCAGTATACATTCGATTCATTCCACCGTTTCTTCAACCGTGAGTACCAAAGAAGAGATATACGGAGATTGTAACTGAGAAGACATAGATTATTAGCGCCCTTGGTGCGACGCCCGCTCACTCGTGACCGAGACATAGTAGCGAAGCACGCAGTCCCAATCATCAAAGAGCGTATGCAAATCATCGAACAAGCAGAGAAGAAAGGAATCGAACCCAAGCTACCGGTACAGCTCCTCAAACTTTCTTCTCAAGCTCTTCTGTTTGAAACGCTTGAAGGCTGACAAATTTTACAGAATGACCTTTTGAGTCAAGCAATCAGAGCAGCTAGAAAGGACCCCAATGCACGCGTCGAGTACGAGCCATTGATGTTGGTGAACAGACTCCTTGCCTTCAACTTTTTACAGTCATACTCAAATACCCTCACACTTACCAACTCGGTCTATGACCTAATCTCGTTGCCGGAAGAGCTATTCGACGAGACGGTTGAAGCCATGCGTCATGAGATCAAGTCCGAGCTAGGGAAAGGAGACGACTGGAGCCATGACTTCGTGAATAGACTGCATGTGATGGATTCGTTTATCCGGGAAAGTCTACGTGATAATCCCATCGGAGAGGTTGGACTCGAGCGAACAATCGTTGCCAAAGACGGCTTCACGTTTTCGAACGGCCTCCACGTGCCAAGGGGCGCAACTCTTGCCGCACCACTCAAGGCCATTCAGCACGACTCCAAGAATTATCCCGGGGGGTTCAATCCAAAACGAGCACTGCAAGATCCAGCACGACCAAAGATCACGACAATTGGGCCAGACTTCCTCAACTTCGGTCTCGGCAGGCCCGCATGCCCAGGGCGATGGTTTGCCGCCAACCTGCAAAAATTAGCCTTGTCGCATCTTCTTCTGGATTATGACTTTGTTCGTGTACATGAGCGACCCCCTGGTGTCCGCAAGGTGACTTTGGTCGAGCCTTGTGGCAGGACCATGATCACTTTGAAAAAGCGAGCAGTGCCATATGCTTAAGGTAGCTGAGATAGTTGTCCAAAGGCATGAATTTATGCAATCCGGTCAACATTAGAAAGTGAGGTTGAACTATATCAAAAGCTGTCCAAACATGCAGGTAAGTGGGCTCTAAACTCTTAGCTGGTATGCTCTGTCTCGTCAAACCCGAGGTTTATTGTGTACTTTACCGTATTTCATTATATCATGGACTTCTGCTTTGAAATCTCCGTTCCATCTTTGACCAAACGCAGAACAGTCTCGGCAACACCTCGTGACATCTCAACTCCGCGGCCTCCTGCCCCGTAAGCATGTATTACTCTTCGTCCATTTCCTAAATATTCAGCCTCTAGTCGCATTCCACCAATTCTCGACGGTCTCCGTCCTACAATGTCCCTGATCACACGAAATTTGCCATCAGAATCAAGAAGCTCTGGGAATGCTCTAGCTGCGGCGTTAAGTAGTTTCTCTCGTGTCTCTGGGCGTGGCGTGGCCTCTTGGTCATGCTCTTCTTTAGTACCGCCAATGACGGTACCTCCGTGTAGAGGTCTAGGAATTACGAACGTCCACGTTCCATCAGCATTTTGGCGCGTCACAGTCTCGCTTGCCCTATTTGCCACTAAACATGTCTGACCTGTATTTATGTTAACATTACGATGCCGAGTATATTAGCGGAAGCTTACCTCGTGTGATGAAGCACTTAGGATCCTTGAATCCAGCGCCAGACGAGTTGATGATGGTACGGACATTATCTACAGCTGTGAAAGCTTCGTTCAAGCTGCTTAGGCGTCTTTTCACTATCTTCCCGCCGTTCAAGATGAACCTTCGCAGGAGATGGGCAATATACACCGGCGTGTTAAGGCAGTACGTTGTATACGAAGCTCCCCATGTGACTCCGCTTGGAAGTTCATCGGACGAGAGTACCCGAAAACCATCCATATTAGCATATCGGCCCTCAATATTCAAATACGCTCTAGATGGATTCTCAAGAAGCTCAACCCCTTTCATAAAACAAATCCCAGCTTCTGGGCTGCTAGTAGCGTAGCTTTTGAAGTGTTGATACGTTCGCTCGGCCCACGAAGCTTCTCTGAGGCCTTGTGGCGATGCATCCGGAATTGGACGGTAGTGAGCTCCTGACCATGGTGTTGCATAATCGACTGATTCATCGCCGGGAAGATCCCTCGCAACGATTACGATATTAGGTCTTGGCAAGAGGCTCTCCTGGAGAAGCAGAGCTGATGATAGTCCGATGACTCCGGCACTGGCCGACTATAATTAGCGATGACTGGTTTTAATTACTGCATGTTTGAAAGCTTTACCCAACAACTACAATCGTTTCCTTTTCCATTGTTCTAGGACTGAAGTCAAACAAGTGTTGTCTTGGGGAGGAGTCTCTGGCTTGTCGCCTTACGAAGACAATCCTGCGAGAGATACAAGGAACTCAAAAAGTCAGATCCCAGATCTAACTAGAACCGGTGTCTATATAGTACATAGAGTCATTGCAACCTGCAATTATACCGTGGTCGTTGGATGGAAGTGAAAGCTTAAGTGAAAACTGTCCGAAAAGGGAAAGTGGGGGTTGGCGGGGTGCGATGTTCGGCTGGTGGCTAGAAGTGCCGGTTGAAACAAGAATCCCATTCTTGGGAGTTCAAAAGTGAAGTTCAATTATTATTCAAGAAAGATCTCTTTATGCTCCCTTGTTACTTTAAAATAGAGCTTGCTAAGAGATTGACGAACACTCATCATTTGGCATTTTGCTAGCTCGTTTTCCCTCATCTATATCACAAACTCGTCCACGGCTATGTCTGATAAAAGTGCAATCAACATCGCTCAGTGTATCCAAAACTTACTTAGTTATTTAATTTAAATTAAGTAAATAAAGTTAATTAAATTTGATTTTGAGTAAGGGAGTTTATAAAATAAGTAAGAGTAACAAGTATTTCAATAATTAATTTAAATTAAGTAAATAGATCATGTGATTTTGTATACTAAAAATAGTGATTCAAATATAAAAATCTATTAAAATAACTTAGATTTAGATTTAATTTAATTTTGAAAATAAATTTAATATTAAACATATTTAATATATATATATTATTAGGTTTTATAAAAATTTATAAAAATTTATTTTATTTTTTAAGTAATAAGTACTATTCTTAGTATATAAAATCACATGATCCATTTACTTAATTTAAATTAATTATTCTAATTTAAATTAAAATAAAGTAAGAGTAACAGATTTGAATGTTAATTTAAGTAAGAGTAAGGAGTTATTTACTCTAATTAACTAATCATTTATTACGCTGACATCGCTGGCTCAAAAGGGGCTGGTGTGCTTCACAACCAAGCCATTGTAGCGAATGGCGTGGTTTATTGTTCTGGTCAAGTCTCGGCCGATCTTGCTACCGGAGAAATTCGTTCCTGGAGATGTTCAAGAACATACAATGAGCTTTCTTCCTCGGAAATTACTGTGATAGAGCTCTTTTGGCTCATCAAGTCTATAGCACCAATGTATTAGCAACCTCAAAGCTGTTCTGGAGGCCGCTGGCTCGAGTCTGGAGAAAGCAGTGAAAGTCAATGTCTTTATCACCGACATGAAGAACTTTGCAGCTATGAATGAAGTATATGTCCAATATTGGGGAGCGATAAAGCCTGTTAGAACGTGAGTTAGTCTTTGTCTTAATTTATTGGACAAATTTGCTGATGGATTTGACAAGTTGTGTATGCGTGGCTGCACTGCCCAGAGGAGCGGACGTTGAGATTGAATGCACGGCTTTAGCGGGAAAAGAATCCAAGTCGTAAATATTTACGGCTTGATAGAAATATCCCATTTGATCTTGAACCATGCTACAATACGCGTAGTGCTCTAATGGCTGAAATTTAGCGATCATGCCCAGAGAGTTCGGAGGCTGTACGCTGGAATTCTTTCACCAATTTCAAGTCATTTTGCCAAACCTAGTTGCCGACTCTATCACAGAACACGATGTTCATTGCGGGTATCTAGGTAAATCAATTTATCTGAATACAATTGAGTATTTCAAAATTTGTTTGCACAAGAAGATGATGAGCTTCTCGGCACCGGTTACGGAGGCACAAGAGCCGGTGATCCCACCTTTGGCGCTGCAGGTACAAAGTCCCCACCACTGTACGGAGATCACGGTCAAAAGACTCCGCGCTTCAGGGGGTAAAACCACTAATTTAAACCCTACAGGGGGTAAATGCATTTTTTTTAGTGCTTAGCTTCCTATAAGTTAATATTAATAGTTTTAGCTACCCCTATTAGCTAAAACAGCCTTATATTTATTTTATATTTATTTTTTATATATTATTTTAAATATTATTTTAAAAATTTATAATTATTTATTATTAAAATTAAATAATTTTTGAATACTAAAAGTAGCCTAAATAAAATTTTTTAAATATTTTAATTTTTATAAAAATCTATTAATAAATATTTAAATAAAAAAGGCCAATTTAATATTTTAAATATTAATAAATACGTAATTTTGCTTAATTTTTAAAAAAATATTTTTAAAAAATATTTTTATTTTTAATTTATAAAATATATTTAATATAAAAAAGAATTCTTTTAATTTAAGTATGGATTAAGTTTTATAAAAAGCTTTTCCAATAAGCTAATTACTTTTTTTTTATATTTTATTTGTTTTTTATTTTTATTTTAATGGTTTTTTTATTTATTTAAAACCAAATAAGTTTAATAGTATTCAAATTAAATAAATTGTTTAATTAAGGTGTTTTTATAATTTATTAAATATTAAATTTTTTTTATTAATATTTGGATAAATATACAAAAATATTATTTTTTTGAATTATTAATTTTAAACCTTTAATCCGCAATTTTTTAACCTAAAGAAAAAACTTGCCTTTAAAAATTATTTATTAATAATAGTATTAATTAACGCCTTTGCGTTTTTTCTTTCTAATATAGGCACCGTTTGCTTTATTATGCTTTTAAGTGGACTTCTTATTTTTTTTTCTTTTATTATATTTATAATAATAATTAATATATATTATAAATTAGGTTATTTTTTATGTTACTTTATTAAAAGGCTTTTTAATTTTAATTTTATATTTTAAATTTTATATACTAGTTTTTTTTTGGCGCTAGATTTAGGCTTTTATATATGGCAAAACCTTTTAAAATTATAGCAAAAAACGCCCTAAAATATAAATTTTTTAAATTTTTTTTATTTTTATAAAATTATATAATAATAAAACCGTTTTATAATTTTTCTTTAAATTTGTTTTTTTTTATATATATAAAAGTTATATTAAGGTTTTATTTATAAAAATAATATATTTTTAATTTTTTAAAGTTTAATTTTTATATTTTTTATATTTTTTTTGTTAAATTAGATTTAATAATATATTTATAATAATTATAACTATTTTTTTTAAAAATATAATATATAAATAAAATTTTATAAAATTTTAATTGTAATTTTCTAATAAAACTATTGCTTTATAGTAGAATTTTTGGTTATAATTTTTAAAATAGCGAAAACCTTTTAATCCTAGTTTTATTGGTTATATAAATTAGAAATATTAGTTTAATAGGGTTTTATTTATTGCTTTCGGCCTTTATTCTTAGATTTTTTTAAGTAATATATTTAAGGCTAATATAATTAATAATATAATAATAATTACAGTTTTTTACTATAAAAATAAAAACTTAGATTTAAATATTATTATTATAAAAATAAATAAATTTCTGCTTTAAAATAACTAAAATAAAGGTATTTTTTTTATATATATTTAATTTTTAAAAAAAAGCTTTTAATTATTTAAAAAAAAATTTAAATTTTTTATTATTATTAATTATTAAGTTTTTAATATTTAATTTATTAGAAAAAAGTTTTTTTTTAAAAATATTAAAACTAAAATTATTTAAAATAAAATCATTTTCTAAATTTAAAAGTTCTTTTTTTTGGAATTATTAAAGTTTTTTAAGTTATTAAAATAATTTTTTATATATATAAAACAAAACCTAGGAAAAACTATTATAATATAAATAATTTAATAATAAAAATATAGAAATAGTTTTAATATAACGGAGTAGATTACTTTGTTTTATTGCTTATTAAAGCCTTTTAAAAACGCTATAATCTTAGTATATAAGTATTAGAAATAAGCTTTTCTAGGGGGTAGCTATAGGGTATGAATCCTTCGATCCACTGAAGCGCGGAGTCTTTTGACCGTGATCTCCGTACTGTAGTCTATCTTCTCCAGCTGCCTTGCCGATCGCATGAAAACCAAAATCTCAATTTGAGACGTTTGAGAATAAAATATCACTATCAAGTATCTGAGCTGCCCTCCTAAATTCTAATCCCATGGCAGCAGAAAATATGCCCCCTGAATCAAGCTCGGCCGAAGCGTTTCGAAGAGCACCATGTGCAACCGGGATTACTCCAATTATTCTTCTATTCGGCGCCATCGCTGCAGCTCTCTTTTCATATTCTAGTTTCACATTAAGTTTAGCGAATATAGATCCCTTGGATTATGAAGGGAGAGTGAAGCATGTACTGGATACCACGCCTTTGATTGATGGGCATAACGATTTGCCGTATCTACTCAGGATTGAACTACAGAATAAAATTTATAATGCTGATGAATTCAACTTTTGGAATGGTAAGTCTGGATCGCCTGTATGGCCTACGAAGTGCAGATGATAATGTTCGTCTGTGTAGGGTTAATGAGTCATACCGATTTAAAACGGCTGCGAGAAGGGCGTATTGGAGGACAGTTCTGGTCAGTCTTTGTAGAGGTGCATATCCTGCTCTCCCTTTGAATACATGAGCTAATCATTTGTAGTGCCCAGACTCGAAGAATTTAGATGACCCGGACGTAAGTTTTGAGATTGTTCCCAGAATTTCCCTTATTTATTTGATGTAGCATGCCGTGCGAGACACTCTCGAACAAATTGATGTTGCGGAGCGTCTCTTTGCGCAGCATTCGAACAATTTAACGTACTGCACTACATCTTCCTGTACTATCAATTCTTTCAAATCTGGCCGCATCGCATCAATGCTAGGCGCTGAAGGTTTGCACCAAGCTGGCTCAGCACTGGCTTCGATCCGGCAATTCTACCTACTAGGCATACGATACATAACTTTGACGCACAATTGCGACAATGCTTTCGCTACAGCAGCTTCTACGGTCACAGCAACAGGTGAAGACCTGGGATTGACGGAGTTTGGGTATGCGGCCGTGAAAGAGATGAACCGCTTAGGTATGATGGTCGATTTAAGCCATGTTAGCCATGACACCATGAGGGATGTGCTCAAGGTGGCGAGGAGCCCAGTAATGTTTAGCCACTCGGCTGCCTATGCCCTTGCTAGGAACTACCGGAATGTCCCTGACGATGTGCTGATGGGCCTGAAAGAGAATGGTGGGGTAGTGATGGTGATGTTTGTGAAACGGTTCCTAAACGCGGATAAACCCGAGACTGCCAACATGGAGACTGCTGTGGATCATATCTTGCATGTTGCGAATGTTGCTGGATGGGAACATGTTGGCATTGGTAAGTTGCATTGAGCTTGAGGTATTTCCCAAAGAAATGACGCTGATCAGTGGCAGGAGCGGACTTCGATGGAACCGTCACGCTCGCAGATGGAATCGACGATGTATCAGCTTATCCGCGGCTCATTGAGGCTATTATGAGACGGGGTGCAACAGACGAGCAAGTTCGTGGTCTAGTAGGGGAAAATATCTTGCGAGTCTGGAGGATGAATGAGAACAATGCTGCGGCTTTTGAGGCAGCAGGTGAGAAACCGATTGAAGATGTTTGGATTGGACGACGATGGTCTAGATGGGATAATCCGTTGCCACTGATGTTACCTAAGAATACGAAAAGGGTCAGGGCTAAAAACTATGAGTAGAAGTACAACTTATAAATGGAGAAATCTAGCCCGGAGGATTTCTCCTGGTGATCTCAGCAGTATTTTTGGACTTTTCAAGATACGCTCCAGCAGGTCTTGCGGGGTATCGCTTAGCAAGTGTGGGCTATTAGTACCCTAGGATACCCCTGAGTCAGGGTGTTGCGGACGCGCCAGCGTGCCAACAATGTAAAAAAGTCCCAGACGAAAGTAGATTTTCCTCGTAGCTCTGGGAATCACAACCCGCGGATTCTGAACTTTAGTACTGGTCATCATCACCACATCAGGTCCGCCCCATGCAAAAGCCGCATAGATAAAGATTCTCCAAAATCCCAAAAATCAACCAAGTGATCCGGACTCAAGGTATTCCTTCATCGGGTGATGCCAGTACCTGAAGCCATACTTATCGTACTGCGGATTTTCCCCAACCATTGTGACAAATGTTGCAGTAATAAGACTCAGCATAAGAATGATCTTGAAGCTCGCCGTCACAAACTCGATTTCACCATAATACTTGACGGCCACAAGATTAAGCAGCAGTGACAATCCAAGCATGAGCAAGATATACCACCCCAGATTTGTCTTCTCGTCCCATAACGAAATTACAGATAGGCACTTGGCACGTATTGATTTGATAAGATATTTGGCATTCAGCGCCTGCCTGGAGAAAAAGACCGATTAATACGGGACCTAGCTCCGCAGACCGAGTGTCGCGATAAGGCTTAGGTCCAGAAGTGGGATGGGAAATGGCGGAGGTAGGTCTCAACCTACTTGATTTAAATCTCCCAAAATATCTAACGAATTCTCCGGATCGCTTATTAGTCGTGCCGGCCGAAAATTAATGCTTTGACCTTCTGTCCCATGTACTGATGTTCGGGTAGCCAGTGCCCTTGCATGAACATAGTATATTTTTGCACATACACTTACAACCCTTCTACCAGTGACAAAGCAACTCTCCAAAATGTCCTCAATACTCTATACCCACGCTACAGTAGTAACCGTTAACGCCGCTCGAGAGATTTACCAGGATGGCAGTATCCTGGTCATATCCAACGCTATCGAGGACATCGGGTCCTCCTCCAAGCTACTAGACAAATACCTAGGCGTTGAGACCTATGATTTGTCTAGCTATATAGTCATTCTAGGCTTGATATCAATACACATGCATTGTGTACAATCGCTTTTTAGAGGAACAGCAGATGATTGCGATCTCGTCACCTGGATGTGCGACCGGATCTGGGTGATGCAAGGCAATGTCCTGCCCTCAGAAGCGTACGCCGGCGCGCGTCTATCAATTGCGGAAATGCTACTTGGGGGAACAACTACATTTCTCGAGAGTTTGTGGGCGGAGCGGTATGGATTTGAGCAGCTCGTAAAAGCGGTCGAGGAGTCCGGCATCAGGGGCTGCCTGGGGAAAGTGGTAATGGATGTTAATCCCAACCAGCCTGCGTTTCGAAACAGGATGCACAAAGGACTGGTAGAGGGTAGTGAGACTCTGGATGCTGCGATCAAGATGTGGGAGCTGTTTGACGGGGCGGCGAATGGAAGGGTTAGAGTTTGGTTTGGGGCGAGGACGCCCGGGGGCGTAAGCACTAAATTCCTGAGAAGGATGTGTGAAGAGGCGAAAAAAAGGGGGATTCGAATTACTATGCATTGTCTTGAGGAAGAGATGGATCGGGAGGTTTTCCGAGAATTTGGGATGTCACCCATGGAGTATTGTGATTCCATAGGGCTCTTGTCTGACAGGACCGTGTTGATCCATATGTGTTGGGTGGAAGGCGATGATCTTGGACGGCTCAGCAGAACAGTAACCCACATAGCTCACTGTCCCGCATCGAACTTAAAACTCGGCTCTGGCTTTTCTCCAGTCCCTCAACTTCTGAAAGAAGATGTCAATGTCGGCGTTGGATGCGATGGAGCGCCATGCAACAACATGCTCGACCTGTTCCAAGAGATGAGACTCGCGGCCATGATCCACAAAGGAAATACTCGGGATCCGAAAGTAGTCTCAGCCGAAGAGGCTTTAGAAATGGCCACTATAAACGGCGCGAAAGCAGTCGGACTCGATAAAGACATCGGAAGCTTGGAGATTGGCAAAAAGGCAGACTTCGTTGGTATCAAGCTCAAAAAGGCCCATCAAGTACCGAATTATGATCCAGTCGGTACTGTCATCTACGCCACCAGTGCGGGGGACGTAGATCTTGTCGTCGTCGACGGGAAGGTCGTGGTCGAAAACAGTATTCTTAAAACGATGGACGAGGTCCAAGTGATGAAAGAGGGAATTAAAGCCGGAAAAATAGTGATAGAGAGAGCAGGGCTGGAAAATACTATTGTTCCGAAGTGGAAAGTGATTACTGAATGAGTTGGTGTTTGAGGCCATAAAGTCTGTCCATAGCTGTGCCGAGTAGAGAGGCGGGGTAGTTTTTGTAAGGCGGGGTAGCATCACTGGCCGCATCGCTTGGGGACTGATGATCTTCAGGTACACCGGTTAAATAACTTTACCCATACCTCAATCCATCTACCCCATATCTATACTTGGCTAGGAGATCAGCCTACTGTCGGGGTAAAGATGATGCGAGATAATGGCCACCTCCGTGTGCCTGACGCCTTCATCTTTGACCTAGTGTCAAAAGTTGTATACAGCCAGTGAGAAGTGAAATAATTCAGTCATTGATATTAACTTCCCCCTGGTTCGACATAGCAGCATTACCATCAGCTACCAAGTGCCCGTGTCGGATCCCAACAAACGAAGTAATCATTGCAGAGACGGTATGAAGCCTAATTTCGCCGCCAGGGCCCTCGGTCTGGTTATATTTTCCATCACCGCAGCAAGCACGGTATCAAGTGGAGATCAATCTTCACTCATTATTACCAATGCATGTGGCTTCGTGAACAATAGTGCAATTTTGGTTGGTTCAAGTAATTCCTCAGTAACGCCGGTGGCAGCATCCTCAGGCCAGGTTACTTACAAGAACATCAACTTTCAAGTTGTGCAAGTGGAGGTTAAGAGCAATGCTTCTTTCATTGGGTCAAGATTCAACACGGACAATGACAATCTTTTCTATGGCGTTTGGGAATACCCTTTCTCCAACTCCTTGACAAACACCGACATCAAATTCGACCTCAAAGGTGTTGGAAACGCGGAAGGCATCAATTGGTCCAACGCTCGAGCTCCATTCTTCTTCTCGACTGCCGGATACGGAGTTTACGTCGATACTCTTGAAATGGGCTCCTTCGATTTCACGACTCCAGGACAGGTCCAGTTCACTTTCAACACCAGCACTCTGACGTACTATATTATCCAGCCCAAATCTCCAGGAAATTACAAATCCATCATTCAAGAATACACGTCGCTCTCCACACGAATCGAAATGCCTCCAGACTCTGGATACGGACCAGAATTCTGGTCTGATGATTTTACAACAGATTTTCATGGAAGCGTCAGCAATGCGCAGGAAAACTATTACGACGTTATTAACCATTTGTATTACAACAAAATTAGAGCAACGTCAATGTTCGCGGATAGTGAGGCACTAGATTTATGACCCTCTACCATAAGTCTAACAGGAGATAGGGCCTTATGGAACAGGCAACGGGTCCTTTGGAAACTTCGATTTTAACCCAACCTTCTATCCGGATCCGAAAGGATTCATTGCCAATCTGTCAACATTCGGTTTCGACTTCCAGGTTTGAATCATTCAGCACTCTTCGGATGTTGGAAGCTTACCTTGATAGGTCTGGGTTGCCAATCGGGCATTCCTCTACACTCAGCTGTACAATGACTCGGTAGCGAATGGGTGGCTTTTCCCCGGGATTGACCCAGTACAGTTCCTAGGGCCGGCGTTAAATCTCTCGATCCCGGAAGCATACGAATACTTCAAAAATCGGCTGTCGTATTTCACTGATCTTGGCGTCAAAGGATACAAAATTGACAGAGGTGAAGAGGATGAAATGCCAGGTATAGTCACTGAGAGTCATTTATAGAACGTGCTAAGACATCATTTAGTGTACGAACAAAATATCCAAAGTACTCTATTCGAGAAATTGTGCTACGAGAACATGGTGTCAAAGTGGGGCAGATCCAATTTCTATACATTTGCACGAAATGTTGTAGACCGATCCCGCTCGAAATCCTATATCTGGAATGGTGATTCGCACGCGAACTTCACAGGTCTCGCCTATACCGTTACGTCCGGTATTCGAGCAGGTCTTCTCGGTTTCTCTCAATGGGCATCTGATACTGGCGGGTATGTCCGTGGAGTTAATGATCCCACTGAAGAGTTGTGGGCTCGATGGATGCATTTCAGCACCTTCTCACCAAGCTATGAGATTATGGTTGGAACAAATCATACTCCATGGTATCCTCCATACACGAACCGCTTGGTCAACATTCTTCAACAAACGGCTCAGTTACACACGGAGTTGATACCATACATCAAGTCTTACACCTATCAAGCTACGCAAACAGGAATACCGGTCATAAGAGCTTTGTTCCTGGAATATCCCGATGATAAGAATGTGTATCAGATTACTGATACCTATGCTTTTGGATCGGAGTTTTTAGTTGCACCAATAGTCAACGCGGGAGGCCAGCGAGACGTATATTTCCCGACTGGAACATCATACCTGGAATACTTCAATAAAACCCAGGTCTTCTTGGGAGGAAGCAATCATTCTGTGTCCCTAGATTGGGAGAATATACCTGTGTATGTGCGAGAGGGGGCGATCGTCGTGCGAGGAGATATATATCAGGGGAACCACAAATGGGCTGCCTGGGAGCCATGGCTGCGGATCGAAGCTTTTCCTAGCTTTAGCATCAACTCTGCTAATTTTGAGTATTACGATGGTAAGCATGACAAGACTGTGGATATAAATGTGCAAACAGATGAGGAAACACGTTGTGTTCGAATTACTTATGATGACCTTGGGATTGAAGGCAAGCTGGTCGTGTTTGGGAAAGGCGGAAATTATACGTATGAGCTGGAAAGGGGCGGAGGAGATATCATAGTGAAAGATTTCCAAAGCGTTTTTGACTGACATTGGGACGCGGGGTGGCCGGAGAGCTCAGGCAAATGCAGCGCTCCGACCGAATGCAAGGAAACTCACTGGTTCTGTTGAAAACGTGGTGAAATAGATAATAATTTTATTATACTTCAATAAACTTAATCATAACTATGAGGTTTCGCAAAACACTAAACTTTTCCCAGGGAATTAGGAACGTAACTTAGATTTTGAGAATAGCGTGCTTAAGTTTCAGTCCCTTTCAAAATTCAACAATTCACCTGGGATTTCTCACTCGATCCATAATGCAGCCGTAAAGAAAGGAGAGCCTTCAAACTCATAGATGGACCCATCAAGTACGAAATCAGGAGTAAGGACAGTATGATGCGACAGAACCGCTCAGCCACTAGGTCACGAATAGAGTCTGCCCAGTGCGAATACATAGCCCGGGATTTTTAAAAGCACTGACAGTTTCCGAATGCACGGAACCAAGCTCTCGTGATGTATGAATAATCAATGATGGTAATTTTCGAAAGGAAAAAAACTTTATAGGGTTGGGTTAGGATGCAGTATGAAAAGCAATAAGTTCTACGACGTGACCCTAGCATGCTTTTTCATATGTAGGTATCTGTGCAATATAAACTTACAATATTTCACACGCAGAACTCCAGCGAAGTTCGATTCCCCTCGGATCCCCCTCGCACTGGTCAGAGAAAGCGGCACTAATCAAAATGTCCCAGGCGCAGTGAGACATTCAAGATGCGCCGCTCACCTGGCTTAAAACAAGATATTCAACAATACCTGTACAAGCAAGCGAAGAAGCGTGCAAGCCAATAGCTTCGAACGAGACTTCAACTCCTCGGTGAGATGGGGTCGTCCCAGCTTAATTTGAAAATTTTGCTCATGATTGACAGACTCAACTATTATCACTGGCCGATGAAAGACCTCACTGGCTTTCTATTACATCCAAATATCCGATTCAAGAACAAGGGTCCTGAAATTGGGATGTTGGAACTGGAACTGCGTCAGACCATACGAAGCCATCATTCTTGAAGGATCATCGACTGACGTTTTCCGTACAGTCTATGGTTACTCGAGCTTGCAGATGAGCTTCCTCCTTCGGCAGAGCTCTACGGCTTCGATATATCGCCGCAATAACACCTAAGTCGACCATTTCTTCCATCAAACGTGGACCTACACGTACAAGATTCATTCAAGCCTTTTCTCGAAGAGCATTTGGGCACTTTCGATGTGGTGCACTTTCGATTTAGATTTTCCTGTGTCAACAACACAAGCGTCGAATCTTCGCTGAGAAATCTCATATCTTTGTTGAGTAAGATCAAGATATCGAGGCGAGTAAACCAAAAATTCGGAGCACTGATACTTGAATAGAACCTGAAGACTACATGCAATGCATTGAACCTGTTCTGTATAAGGTGAAAACAAAGGTAGTCGGAGACGATGCTACAATTGAAACCGCTGACCTACTGAGAGCTTTGCGTGCACCAAAAGTAGACGGTATGTACAGGTGAGTAGCTAGCTAGTGGCATCAGCCAAACGCTGATAGCGAACCACTGAAGGTGGGTTGAAAATCTACCATACTTGTACTAGAAATGCGGACTACAGAATGTGAAGTATCAAGTATTTCCGATAAAGAACGGACACAGATTAACCACCGCTCACGTCCAGCTGCTCAATCTCCAGGACAGAATCCTTAAGCGGGGAGCCGAGGGATCAGAAACGGCTGCCATTATTCAAGGCAATATTACTACACTTACAGAGGGATTTTCTAAAGGGGTGGTGATGGATGTTCCATACCAGTATGTGATTGGGCAGATATCTATGAATGATCGTGGTTGTAGCTGGACGACATCGAGGAAAGTGATAGTTGAAGCAGTACGATGTTGAAAATGTTTCAGTTTGTGGGTGATCAACTTATGACCAACTTCTCTCTCTTTCAATCTCTCAAACAGTCCTGACTGCAAAAACTTTTCGTCGATCGAGGCCAAGTTGAGTAATTATGGCGTTGTACTTATGAGGAAGTTGGATAGGTAACATATAAATCTCCGAGCTTGGCCCACTCCAGCACCTTACAGATCGATACTGTTGCAAGACTTGAATTCTGCCTCCAAGTGCCTCGGAGACAGGAATGGATAGAAATGGAAGATGAAGGAGGCTGACGCGTTAGCCGTTTTGGTTTAGCCCCTTCGCTTGCACATGTCGGCGGCCTGGTTGTGAATACCCCCACCTTCCTCGATGTGCGTCTGTCATCACGAAATTCACTCATCCATATCTCGACAAGAAACAGAAAGCCTATCGCGTGACTGAAAAATATCGTTGCCTAGGTAGAATAGACACTAAAGCCTAGTATGTCCGTTGTAAAGATGCATCACTTTTGTTTAGGTACGAATCCCAACTAACAATGCCCAGATCCTCCTTACGCCGACCTGCTAGCCCATGGCAAGGGAAATCTTCTTACTCTCTAAGAAATTATAAACATCCGCACAACTTGTCTCTAGAGACCGTTCCGTCCTCCAGTTTAGCTCGATCTCAGCTCTCTTGGTCATCGCGACACAGATACCGACATCGCCATCGCGCCGGTCGACGGTCCGGATTGGTATCTTCGCGGAAGAGATAGCTTCGACTGCACCGACCACATCCAGAACAGAGCTTCCAGTCCCGCTTCCCAGATTGTACGTTCTGAAACCTTTGGGCACTCGATCGTTGAAAGTAGCGGCAAGCGCTGCAATGTGACCTCGGGCCAAGTCGGTTACGTGGATGAAGTCTCGGACGGCAGTACCGTCAGGTGTGGGATAATCAGTCCCGAAAATGCTGAGCTCTGGTATGGTACCGGCAAGGACGTTTAATACTACCGGCATCAAATTTGTAGGTGCCCCGCGAGGGTCTTCACCTAAGAGACCGGACTCGTCGCAGCCCACCGGGTTGAAGTAGCGCAGCGCGAGGATCGTCCATTTGGGATCTGCAAGTGCGAGATCGGATAGAATTGCTTCACACATCCATTTTGTTCGTCCATATGGGTTCGTGAGGCCAGCACAACCTTCAGATGTCGTTCTACTCTGGCCGTCGTGGTCAATAAAGCTCTCTGCCTGGTGCGTACAATACTCTTCCTTCAGCGGGACGCCAGAGTTGGCAAGGGATCCATAAACTGTGGCTGAGGACGAGAAGATCAAAGTCTTGATGTTATAGCTCTGGAGGACTGAGCAGAACTCGATCATACCAGCGACATTATTTGCGTAATACCTCAGCGGATTTTGAATGCTTTCGGACACAGATTTGTAGGCTGCAAAATGTATCACACCTTTGATACTTGATGCAATGGTGGAGTTATCATCTCTCGGCCCAAAAAGTCCAGTAGGCTGGGTGTAATCATTTAGGAGTTGCCTGATTGCTATTTCGTCGCGATAGTCCGATTCGTACAATCTCATCATTGGTGTATCTTCTTCGTGGCCAGTATAGTATTGCTTGGCAAGTACCTCTAGGCGATTGAAGACACCGCGAAATGAGTTGCTTAGATTGTCGATGATGATAATGTTATGCCCTTCTTTCAACAATTCAAGACAAGTATGGCTCCCGATATATCCTAGTCCTCCAACTACCGCAATGAATTGTTGTTCATGGTGTAATAGATTGCTTAAAGATCCGCTAAAGAGAAGCGACCTTTCTGTTGCAGGTGTGGCAATGTCTGATGTGGAACTTGAAGATGATTGTCGAGGACTAGAACAGCCAGAGTCTAATGAACTGTCCATGTCTTGAGGAAAAACTATTGTTTTCCAAGAAAGCAACAAAGAAGGATAAGATCTTCAGTACACCTCACTCCAAAATCGAGAGATTGTTGGACGTCCATGAGCAAGCAATGATGCCAAGTGGTGATTGGAGAAGCAGTAATATATAAAACACCCCTATGAGCTTTACAAAACATGGAAGGGAGTGTATAGACCAATAGTTATTTTAGTCGATCTCTGGTGAGAAAAGCCGCGAACCTACGTGCTCACCATGTGCTGCATGTAAATTAACGGGCGAAAATTTCGTATTCTGGGTGGTGCGATAATTCTGTCTTCGAAATAGATTGATATTCCTTGGCATTTCTGTCAGCATAAAACTCGGGCCCTTTCCCTCCTTCAATTTCTACCCTCGCCAGAACCTGAGTGACACGCATCCATGACATTTAAAGGCTCAAAAGCTAATTGTTGCGCTTCTAGACTCTGCGGCATTCCCAGGTACCTGCTTTGGGTGCTTCTGGGGCTGGCCGTAATTGTCATCGTGGTTCCAATTGCCGCTATGTTTGGGAGAAAAAGGGATTCGACGCCGGAAGGAACTGTTCTGGTCCCCCTCTACATCTACCCTTCTCCGGGTGCGTGGGATCCCCTATTCAATGCGTACGCCACCGATACTTTTTTTTACTTTCGGATGACTTGGAGCTGACGACGCTTAGGATCACAAAACACGCACACCTCAATTTCACCATAGTGATTAATCCTGCCAGCGGCCCGGGCGAGGATCCGATCCCGGATGGAAACTACACGAGGGAGATACCAAGGCTCAATGCTTACACTAATGTACGCACTGTTGGATACGTTTCGACTAACTACACCAACCGAGACATCCAGTTGGCCTTGCAGGATATTGATACCTACTCGGCTTGGTCAGAAAATTCCACCGCCAAAGGCCTGGATATGCATGGAATTTTCCTTGACGAATCACCTTCCGAATACGAGCCGGCCAGCGCACAATACCTGACCACGCTGGGCGCGGCTATAAATGCTCGCACTGGGTTTGGAAAGGATCCCTTGGTAAGCGCTTAGATGTCCAGACTTGATGTTGTCTTTTTCTTCCGTTTTAGGCAATATCAAAGTATTTGGATAAAGCAGCAAGCATTGCGGCGCCCCTCAAAGCGGCACTCCCTTGAGCCAAGGCACCAGCTAACAGTAAGCAGGTCATCCACAATCCAGGCACAATCCCTGATCCAAGATATCTTGCATCCGCTAGTCTTACCGTTGTGTTCGAAGGGTCTTACTTGACGTACCAAGAGCAAGGTTTTCACAAAGCTATAACTGCATTCCAAGACTCCGCAAAGGCGGGCCGAAGTGCATTTGCGTGCATTGTTCACAGTATTCCCTCAACACTATCGAGCCGGAACGAACGTTCCTTCGTGAAGGATCTTCGTTCTTCGGTGGGAAACGTTTTTATCACTGGCTTGGCAGTTGACTACTACGCTAGTTTTTGGGAGGGATGGGTCAGGTTTACAGACAGTATGGTGGCTTGATGTACTATCGAGTTGTATAGACATGGAATTGCGATATATTTGAAGCATGTTCCGTTGAAGCATACAGCGTAATTCGTTCCAATTGGTCAATTTGGGATGATTGCACGTGCTGAGCAGCATTCCTATAAAGTTGAGCTTTTTTTCGGGGTTTCTAGAACACTTGAAAATTTGGCGACCACAGTCTATGGAGGCCATGCTGTGCAGCCTACTTTCCCTGCGTCTAAGAATTAATCCCAGCTGTCGACTGCAGTTTTCAAGGGAAATTCTCGGCATTATCACAACGGGAGACTTGTGTTTCTTCAAGCTTACGGAGCAGATGCCGCAGTAGGGGGACAAAAGTCTTTCTTGAGCCTCAAGAGTGTTTTCGGAATAATGGGTGATACTAAAAGGTTGATCTGGAGTTGATTACGCACTGATGTCGCCCAATGTCCTACGCCAGGCTCTCTATGTTGTACCATCGTGTCCATGTGGAAAACACAAAACACCGGCTCGGGATTCACCGTACGACTTAGAAATAACCGCACCCGGCATCAGATACCTACTAGCGGTTTGTGCTCATAGTCAAAGTGTAACCAGTAGCTTTTCTTGGCTCGTGCGAATGTTGGACAAGGCGGGGAGGCTCAGCCAGCAAGCTCGATGCTAATATTACACCGGCACGGCAGATGTGCGATAATTGCAATACATGCTCATAAGTCCCAGGGACGCGTCATGCCTTCCTAAAGCGCTGACAGTTCTTCTCAGCAGTATCACTTCACTGTTGAACTCTCTTGATCCGATCTGCGTCAATACGGCCATGCTTAGATCGTGGTTTGGGACTTGCGCTAAGGCTATTCGGAATCTAAGCTAGTACCTTCTATAAGGAGATCGTATCCCGAATGCATGTTTTGCATGTCGTTGGGAAAACGGGGGAGGGGTCGAGTGGTTTCTTGGCATTGAGGATGAGCGCAGGGATAGGGATAGGAGTGTGGAGGAGATCTCGGTCCGCGGCGATCTCCCGTTTTGGAGTCAAACTAGACATATTCGCTCGAATTTTGAGAGCTGCAGTCATGGGCAACGAAAAAAGATCATTGTGGGCCTTTGCATTGTAGATCACAGGATCTGGAATCTGTTTGGTAAGTGGAGCCTTCGCATTATGTCGGCCATCGGACTTATTCGACGCTTGGCCAAGGATGAAGGTTGGATTGAGATCTGTGCCGTTCATCCATCCTGGTGGCACATTGTGCCAGCTTCAGCTGTGCTGGGTTATTTCTTTTCCGAGGGCGTTTCTTTAAACGTGGAACATTCGTGGTACCACACGTTCGCGGGGTTTTCTTGCTGATAAATCTCCGATACTTTGTGTCTTGTATGGTGGGTTCCACATATTAGGGAATGCAGCCGAAAATATTTACTGCAGGGCTCCATATTTTTGTGCCATAGCTCCCTCTTGTGACGTGAGTCTGTCGTGACAATCCCAGAATCCTTTTAGGTAGCGAGACCGAAAAATGTGGTGGAACAGCTTTTTGGAGATAGGAAGAGAAGGACGATTGCCATCCTACTCAGTGCATGTAATGAATTGAAGTTTGTAGTGGCCGGTGGCTGGATCGTATCCTAGTATCATCCTGACGGCGGGAGACTTGCGATGCGGCTAACACGTAACCAATAAGAAATATTCCTAACAGACGGGTGGCGTTCCGAGTTGCGCTGAATGCCCTGCATAAAGATCACGACGTGCATTCGATCTACCAGTTTTTTGATCGCAGGGATATTCTTATGTGACTGCATGAATATTCCAGTGTTCGTGTTGATGTTAGCCTTTTCGAGAGTGAAGCTTTGGCAACATGGAGGTTGACAAAATCCGCGGGGCAAAACTGCACGAATAATGTAGAAGCAAGCAGGATAGATGGATGCTGAAGATATTGCAAGTAAGGTCTTAATTTTTAAGCCAGTTGCAGGTGGAAGGACGAGATAGAAGTGTATGGTACACGAGCGGAAGCTCGGTAAATCAATCATTAGAAGATCTAATCATTACTTCTCAGCATGTTTCCACCCAGTCGTTCAGGCTCATTTCCTTGATAACAGTGGAGAAGCCTTGCTCATTCGAAGCATCACAAGCAGAGGTCTTCTGCTCTACAGAGACAGTAGGTGCCGACTTAGGGTATTCGATGTGAAAGACGGGCTTGTTGGCCGTAATGAAGGACCGAAATAGATCGCACTCGTCGTATTGGGCGCATTGCTCGTTGACCTCCCATTGAAGAAAGTCCACGGTGGCATTGACTAATGCAGCTGCATTTTTAAGTCCAACCGACATGTTCAAAGCATGCGCTTCGGTGGCTAGAAAGGTAAGATAGTCCAGCGCACTAGACGGTGTGAGGTCGAGGCCACTATCATTGTCGTAGCCATCCACGTTGTCTGGGTCAACACCATCACATCCTTTGCTGGAAGCAAGGGCAAGCCGCGCACTCATGATACTGCGAACATTGGAGGAATTCGTATTGAGCCAGTATTCTCCCGGCCAACCATCCAATTCCTTACCCTTATCACTTGCCCGAAATTTGGTGGAATCTGGCCGGTTGGGCTCGTAGCTTCCGGCTGAGAAATAACAGATGATTTTCTTGTTTTGATCATGTAGGGTGGATATCGTAGAGGCATTATTATCGAATAAGTCAATGTCGTAAACGGAGACGTTGAGTGATGTGTCTGAAGGTGGATTTTGGAGAACAATTTGCCACGAGGCACCAGCAATGGGGTGCCAATATGTGCCAGCTGTTGCATTCGTGTTGTTATTCGGAGGTAGAGGTGATGGACTGGACGATTCGCCTCCCGAGCCGCCTTGCGTGAGGCCGACGCCAAGACCGACCCCGAGCCCGATTGCTAGGATTAGAAGGACGATGCTAGCACAGAGGAAAATCCAGATTTTTTTCGAACTGCGAGAGAGACATGATCTCTTTTCTGGTGAGGTGGACTTGGCGTCGCCCTTCTCGTTTGCATTAAGGGGTCGAGAAATCCATGACGGCGACATCGCGACACGTGCAATAATAATGAGTTCTCAATGGTAGGGAACCATGCACGTGAGAGTGCGGATTGAGGTGAGTGCAGGATAGATTTGTAAAGAGATGGACTTTTGAAGTGCGAAACCTGGCCCGTAGCGGTGATGAATGCAAGTTCCCGAAGGATGATTCAGTGCGACCGAAGATCGTTTCCCGGGATGGACAGACGAGACTTTAGAAATGCTGGATGAGAGCGGCAGATCATATACTTTGGGCGACGCCTGTAGGACAGTCAACAAATGAGGGGCTCGGGGGCCTTGATTTTACGTAAAGGAACGGTTATTCACAAGAAGCGCAGCATGCAGGTGTCATTCACAGAGCCTTCCCACACAAGCTGAATTATTTCAACTGGGCAAGTCAAAGCCACTGGGCGAAGACTATGCTTGGACACGCCTTGGAATGAAAATAGAAAGGCCCGAACGCTAAATCGATTGACCTAAGAAAGTAACGAATCATACCTGCTGTGATTTCGAGTTGACGAATCCCAGTGAATCAAATAGTATTTCCGTATTTAAGGCTACGCCCCACTTTAGTGATAAGTAAAGAGAAGTTGGCACGTACGGCAAGTAATACGTATAAAAGGCCATATCTACGGCCGTAAGTAATATAAAAGCCCAGATACGGTATTACTGGCAGTATACTACTATACGGAAACGCGTCCGAAACGCGTCCCGAAACGCGTCCCGAACGCCTGTTTCCCCCTATCTACCCCTGTCTACCCCCTGTAATACAATACGATTCGTATTATTAGTATACGGCTAGTGATACGTACTGTGCTTCTATTGGCTGGCGTACGTGTCGGCTTCCTAATACGGTACTGGGAGTGGTGCAGAAGCCTCAATACGCGCGCTAGTAATACGCTTAAATACTATTTGACACACTGACGAATCCGCTGCTGTGTTCAGCGGAGGCTTAGACGAGGCTACCGTCGTACTAGCAGGAGTCACAGGGCTGAGCACGAGAACGCGGGGGAGACAGCTCCGCATGCATGTCTTCGAGCACGAATCAACAACTTCTCATTTCCCGCCTATTTAGGAAGGAGACACCGATATGCAAATATGTTGACGCGTTCAATAGTCCAAGGGTCGAGCGGCGCTGTTTGGGATTCGGGGCGACTCTCTCAAAGGAAGTTTCTGGCACCAGAAATTCTCCCTTTTCTTTTGTTTTGAGGAAGCCACGGCCGTGGGAAGGATCGCCTTCGTATTATGCAAGTGCAGGCAGCCCCAGCCCCAGCCCCCAGATTTTCCAACTAAGGTGGCTCGCTTAAAAGCTTGGCTCTTAAGCCCCCTTTTTAGCTCAAACTGCCGCGTTGCCACTTTAAGGCTCAATCTACTTGCGACTGTACAACCGCCATCTAAGGAATGAGCGCGGGGATTTCAATATGGATAAAATCGAGGAGTACGTTGCATGCAGACTGAGAAAGCTAAATGGGGATGTAATGTTCCGAAGTTGAATTATCATTATTTGGCAGGAAGATGATACAATCCGCTCTACTTAGCACACCCTCCTTTTTTTCACGAAGCCCCACGTGATTCTGGTTTGGAGAAGCCATTATTCCTTGGGAGCATGCCTCTACTTTCGTGGCTTTTAAACGGCATCGAGAAGTATATCCTAGAAAGCAATAGCTGATGACAAGGTAAAGGTAACTGGCGAGCCGTTCATTTGAACCCAGATGGTGAGAGGGTCCGAGCCTACAGTATAGTTAGCCCATGACTCGTCCGCGAGCGACATGAAACGTACCAATCTGCTCAGTTGTAAACCCTTGTGTATCCGTCACGGCTCCTGGGACCGTCACGGGGATCACGGTAGAACACTCATTGTTGTTACTAGTCAAGGTAACACCTGTGATAGTATTTGCCGCCAAGTCTGTATTGTAGGTCAGGCTAGAACCGCAAGCATCCCTAGTCATGCGGCTCCCAAAGCTGGCTGACATCTGCAACGTGGTATTAATGAAGGCATATTAAGCCAAGCAGGAACTCGGCAACACTTACATCATCGTGCTTTTGCGAGATAATTGGCCAGTCTACACTAGAGAAAAGTTACATCAAATGAAATGCGCTCTGCACCAGAAGACTCACAGTCTCGCCAACTCTTGTACAATGGTCTCCATCCAGGCTTGGAACATAGAAAGCTTGGCGCTAACACCGTTGATTGTCGTTTCTCCCGCGTCTACCCAAGCCAAATTGGCTTGATGAAACATGAACGGATCGTGATGCAATCCTAGGAGGTGGCGGGTGTTGGTATTCTTCTCGAGTGCGAGTAAGTCATACCAATCCCCCTTGCCCGCGGAAGTGTTAATCCATTCGAGCACCGTACAATTGGGAAGCGGGCACTATTAGAAGTTAACACGGAAACTCTCTGGTAACAATAGGCAAATAAAACAAACTCACGTTGTAGTAAATATTAGTTGCCCACCGTGGATTGATCTGTATACCAGCGTATCCATTCGCTTCAACGGTGCTCATAAGTGGCCAATGTTCATTTTGCTGGACCATCGTCAGCAAGTGAAAGATATCACACTAGAAACCGTGTTGGTGACTGACGGTATTTAGTAGGGCGGGTCGGGTGTTATCACCAACAACGTGTATAATTCCGTTATCTGCCCATGCTCTCAGTGCATCACCGTTGTGCAAGCCTGTTATTGCAGGAGGTATGATGCCCGTGCCGCTGAATTTAGTAGCTTTGGAAATACCGACCGATTCGAGCCAGCCCGCATTCCATAGGATCTCATGATAGGCATCGAAATACGTACCATTATCCACGTCTTCGTGGCTGAAAGTATGCGAAACGTGGGCAAAGGCGTTAAGATTGGATTCCACCTGCCACCATCCTAGGAGCGGATCTAGACTGGTGCATGTTGTTGAAAAGTTTGGATAGGCGCCAGCAGTTGCTGGCCATAAGTCTGTGCCAGTACCAAGCGGCTTCATGAACTCAAGGGGGGTGTCGGGCTGGTCACCGTACTCGATAGAGCCGGGCCTGCATTGGTTGCCAGTTTCAACATCTTCCGCATCCTTTGTAATGTTACTATAGGTTCAATTGGAAAAGAAGCATTTTTACCATACCTCAATATTACCATTACCATTATGACCAGTCTCGGGGAACCAATTACTACCAGCAGACATCTTGGCATTGATCATCGGAATCCAAGTAATATGTTGAGCCAAGTCTTCAGGACTGATTAAGAATGTAGTGCCGTTAGGACTATATACGTCTGATTCAAGGAACATGTCATCGACTGCATTGCAACAGTTGTCAGTGAAAACAATTTTGAAATTGAGAGCAGAACGAACTTTGCGTGTTCAAGTTAATCCGGCGATATCCGGTATACAGCCCTCGCGTAGCCCAATGAATCCAGGAATGTTGCAAGAGGTTAGAGGTGGCAGCCCAGTCGGTGGCAAATCCAATGAAAAATACCATCTAAAAGGTAAGCCTTTTGTTATCATGAGAACGGTGTACTGACTTGCTGTCGGCCATCAATATTATTGATAACACTAGCTGTAGATGTGGTATTAAAGCCAGTTGTTGGAGCAAATTGAGCAAATTCCGTAGCGATGGTTGAGTTCATTATAGTTGCTGGATAATGCCAAAGTCCAACAGTACTCACCCCGGCATCACTACTACTTTTAGATATCCACTTCTCGAAGAGGGGGGTTTACTTACGCCTTGAGTCCTGCAGTAGAGAACGCAGATGTATTGGAGAAACTGAGGAGTTGCTCCACTCCATCATCGCAGCATCCACCAATTGCAGATGTTCCAGAACTAGGCGAAGGAAAAACATCGAGTCGAACCATCCTGATCCCGAAGCTGACCTGATACTGATAGAGGGTAGCCCATTGGTCTGCAGTGAGAGCACTTTGGAAGCCAGCAGATCCAAAGTCATAACTGACTTCGGACAGAACAACAATGGCACCATAGTTGCCCGAGGACTCGCTGCTGTTTAGGACTGGGAGAGTTACACCAGATTGGGGAACAATGACAACCTGGTAAGGAATATCATAGCCATTGAGACCTGAATATGCAGAATATGCAGATGCATTGTCTCGAGCAAAAATCAAAACAGTGCTTGTCACTGAAGTGCCAGCAACCGCAGGGATTGCAGCAGCGATTGGACTGTTCACAGCTGAGGTGTTCAAATTCACAACCTTGTCTTCGACTTGTGCGGCTACTGTTTGAATGACTGGAGCTGCTTGGCGAGTTGCGGATGGTACACTGAGGGGCTCTGATTCAGCTCTGACGCTCGAAGTGCTGCTTTGCCCGGCGGGAGAAGCTGCAGAAATTAACGAGAAGGACGCTGCCAAGAACGCAGACTTCAAGCTTATTGGAGAAATCATTTTCAAGAAGGGGAAAGAGAAACGGGTGAAGAGGATGAACCAAGGAACATGAGCAGCTATGCAGCTTATACGATCTAGAAACTTGAGTATAATTATCTACACGCAAGCTTCGGAAGCACGCGACCCACTTGCACCCCGAAAACTTTTCAGCCATGGCTGACACGTAGTATTGGACTTTGTGGCCGGCCTGATGGTACTTGGAAAAGATCCGAGAGCAACCAGTAGCTACCAAGGTGGCATATTTGGCACGGTGGGAGCCAACCTGACCCTGGACGCGTGGATTGCGTGGTATGTTGCAACTTGAGAGCGGTCTGAAACCCTGTGATGTCTTTCGTAATGCCACACTATCGAATGTCTGCAGGCCAGCATGAACGATCAGTGTCGACTAGACCTCATCTTACATCACGCATCGTATGCATGCTCAGCGCATGGTCATGGTCGTCTGCACTGTTACTTGGCAGAGGCGGCGCAAACGGCGCCGGGCGGGATGCTTAGCGTTCAGCGGAGCGAGGACGATCGGTTGCTTCGGGACGGAAGATTCTTGCAGTGCGCAGATAGCCCTGGTCATCTCCGGGGATGCTGCATTCGGAAGTCGCTGGGGAACAAACCAGGAAGGAAAGTTGGGAGTGCAAGGGATCTTTTAAGGCGGCAAACGTTGATATTAGCCTCTATTTTAGGCGGTGATAGTGCTTAGCAGGGGGGACCTTCCTGCTGCATTAACGCTAATGTGCTGCAGTAGCCAGCCCCGTTGTCGCTGTTTTAAGAAATTGCCGATATTAAGGTACAAGGTACCTAAGATCTTCGCCAAGAGCCGCCAGATCTCGACGTCTTGTCGACTTGTTTCCGGAACACTTCCAGATTCTCAACCCACCTTGCGAATTCCTGGTTGTCTTACCATTGGCCAAAATTATTCTGATCCTTCTACTAGGGGGAATCGAATCCCTGAAAACTCGTTTTCAACCTTTGGGCGCGAAACTCCACCCAGCAGCAGTTCTCGCCCTTGATCGTATGTTCGAGCCTACAAATGATTCGCCGACAACACACCCAAGTCGAGGAGTGTTCGGAAATGCTCCTTGTTCGGCAGGTCGGCTGTGTTGATGCAGGACGAGATCATGAAGGCTCGAAGGCTCAGTCAGAGCATTGCATTAGCCTTCTGGGCAAGAACTTGCACCATCGTTCGATGGCTTAGCACCTAGCCTGCGGGGTGTGCATCAAAGCATGTGTTCGTGCAAAGATGAGACACTAATAGGTCCTGAAGTTTGAATGCGGCCTTAGCAATACGAGGCCATGGGGATGATGGGATCGCCAAGATGTACTCCGTAGGGAAGATACAAAACATCCGACCAACGTCGACGTTTCGGCTATCAGCCCTTGTCTGCTCTTTATTGGAGCGGGAACCTTTGGTGTGGTAACTAGAAGATGTCCACATTCTCTTTGCTTTATATTTTTAGCTTCCGTCCTGCTGCCTGCCTCATTTATCAAGGATGTATCCTGTAGGTATCTCGTATCAAGAGGGCCTAGTTTGACGTGCATGTAGATATTTCACAAACACTTACACAAATGCTTCATCCTACCAGTTCATTGGCATCGCAATCATAGCCTATCCTCTTCGTCGTTTACCTATCAAGATCTATTTTCATTGGGGCATCTAGAACCGCCGCAGCATCTACATGTTGACTACGAACAGAATTCGACTGGTATGTTCCAGTCGCACTTCTTCATCACTTGAATGAAGTTCTTGTCCATTCGGTTCATGGAGGACCTAATCATTCCCACGATTGAGTGAGAATGGTCAACACAAATATCCTTCCCGTAGAGGCAGGAACTAGGTCTGATCTTTTTGAGCATTGGTGGCAATGGGTAAAATCTATGAGCCTTTCCCTGGTAATATACTAATTTCTGAAGGTTCTAATATGTCTTGCTCTGGCGGCATTCATCATTGGCTCTATATACATCACATATGCTGGAGTTAATAAAATTTATCGCTACTTGTTGCGAAAGGTACCTGAATATTCGAATCTCTTGATATGGTTATAGAAGCTTTGCTTATGATCTTTCCTTGCCCAGAAAGAAGCAGCCAAAGCTCTGCCCTCCTCGGTCGCCACCCATATTCAGAAGTACGCTGTACTACACCCGCGACCAACACCCAGAAGACTTGGTAGCTCGAAACCGAAATCTCTCGGGATATACTTGGGAGACTTCCAAACGCCGACTCTACCATGCGAGGAGGAGCTTTTGTCCCGGTATAATGCGATCATACTGAATATTTTTGCTCGGAATGTCGCCGCAGCTCTAGCCCAGCTTCCGGGCGACTGGCCTACAACGCATAGCGTAATTGGCAGACTTGATATTGGCGAGTTCATAGCCGTTCCGGCAACGAAGAGGGGCAAGCGGGCTCGACATACTTTGATTGCTGCAGTCGACAAGCTGATGACGATCGTCGCGACGCATTTTCAAGAGCAAGATAATAATGGGTTTACCGGTATTCTTCTGGCAGGATGGGAGGCTATGCCATCCGGTTTACTACATATATTAAGCGACGCGATCTCTAGCTCTGGCCTTGATGTGTATCTGGAAGCATCGGCTCCTGAATTTCTGAAGAATCTGAATATTTTGAATTCCACAGCGATATCGGGCCTTGTTATTCGGAATGCTCTCGTTTTGGAGAATGGGGAAAGGCGGGATTGCTTTGGAATGGAAAGTCTTCGAACCACACTCAAGTCATTTGTTGCTCAATCGTGTCTTAGAGACTTCGCAGTCTTTATATGGGATACAGTTGAAAACGACGTGATATTGTCTAATGCTGTCTTGAAAAGGACATTCTCGTGGTGCAGCTTTTACAATGCCGTTCTTTGGATAGGACCACATTCTGCACTTTATGACGCATCTGTTAATGCTATTTGCGTTGAACCATTGAGCGCATTCAATTGGCTGAAAGACCCTCGTGTAATGAACCTCCACGATTGTTGGAAGAACAAGCAAGGCGTAAGCGATGTTCCCCCTAAAGACGCGCCTTGTGGCTAATTACTCTGTGGAAAAGATTGAATACTCGTCAGAACCCCTCACCACTGTCAGAGAGCTCCAAGATCTGATACCGGATCTGGCAAAGTTTTGGGATGATAGCTCGTGCAATCATCATAGAATCCTAGATACTTCGAATCTAGGTGTTCATCGTTCTGTCGAACCTGACTGTATGATGACGAGCGAAGCTATAACCAGAGACCCAATTCTCACCTCTACTGCCGGTGACAATCTTGATGGGTTGGGGTGTTGTCCTTTAGGGATTGATGTGGCTAAAGAAGATTTCCAAGATATTGTTTTCTCACAAAGAAGTCTAAAAGATCTAGACCTTCTTGAGGAAGTTAAGCCAGGCGAACTTCGCTTATACGGAGACAAGTTTAGTCAATTCATTGTGGAAACGGAATTCTGGAGGGATTCGGCGGCACTTGGAGCACCCTGTGCAACTAGTCTCGTCGAAGATTTGGCAAGAACGTTGTCTCTGAGCCTCGATGATGGAAATGGCGGCATCCGTGTCTTCCGAGGACTTCAGTCAGGCTTCCAAAAGGCATCAAAGAAACAGTTCTGGGGTGTTTTTCATGTCTCGCAGAACAGTCTGGAGATTTACATCTCGAAAGACTCCCAACATATCATGAGCACTATTCTGCATGTGTATCTGTCGAGTGAAGGGTTGACGCGACGACAATGCCTTGTCGCGGAGATACTGCTTGGAAACTGGCAAAATAATCTCGTCACGCCGCATAGTCTGCCCACTAGGATCATGCAAGATATTTCTTTGCTGACGCCGGATGAGAGTATTTTACTTTTTCAGCGTCTTTCCATAAGTCCCGTCACACAAGGAGATGAAATTAGCAGGCGCATCAAATCTGCATTAATGGAAGCCTTGATTGATACTCCGACTCTGCGCCAGCTGAGGTTTATCAATACTGTTGGATACATCAGCGGCGATGTCGATGTGGAAGAACTGATGGCAACACGGCTTCGATGGCATTGCACATCCAAACGCTCACATCCAAATATCTCTACAGCACTATCCATGTTCCACAAAATCGAAGAGAAGATCTTGACTTCCCTCAAGAGTCGAGGTCGTGATGATTTGAACACCATCATTCAGGCGCTTGACAACTGCGTCCGAGGTGCAAATCTTGACGCGTTTGGCGACATCCTTGCACTTTCGGTTTTTTGCACAATGCGCAAGGTAGCATGCGAAGAGATTTACGTTGAAGTGACGGATAGGAACCCGCTCTTCAATGACCAACCAGACCAGTCTTCCGCGTTCGCTGAGCTCTTCGCCCTGGGATCTAGGTGTGGGGCCTACTTTGACATGACTCCAAGTCAATTTGGATCGCTTCTCTCCAAGAAGTTTCGCGAATACTACGGATTTGCAGATCACCAGCCGTCCATCATCAAAGATACGCAAGGAGCACTCGACTCTGCCTATTCAGAAGCACAAATGGACGTAGATCCAGATCAGAGCGCGACGGCTATGCCTACCTATCAACGATTTACATTTTTGAGCGTCTTTGCTATTCCCGCTCTTATTGATATCGTTATGCTTACTACCACTGGTCACGGTCTCTATCTCAGTGGGAAGATGAGCGATGACGAGCAACATAGTGCAACGGTGGCGTTGATGATATCTCTACTCTTGTCGGGGGCGATCGGAACATGGATCACATGTGGCGGGACGTACTATCTGGCATCTATGGCGTTTTCTGCCATGAACTACTTTGTCGTAACCCGTCTACTGGGTGGAGTCGCATTTACGATCTTTGTCGCCTTCATTGGCTTTATCGGGTTCACCTGCACCCGCGGGTTCCACGCAGCGATCGTCTTTCTTCTATATCTTATTGTTCTGACGACATATCTTTGCTTGCTAGCAGCTCTTGCAAACTATCAATTCGTTGGGTCTGCATTTCAATCTGTAAGTTTCTCGAAACTCAATAACGAGTACTTCTGTATCTATGACTGACTGTAATTTTCAGGGCCGTGTTGTAATCATCCTCTGTATTCCAGTACTCTTCATTTCGCCACTTATATCAATTTTTGTTCCCCAGCACGATGTTGTAATTTATTTGGTCGTGCTCTACGTATTCATCACGTTGTTACTTCTAGGGGTACGCCGCACGGGCTCGCGTTGGACCACGTGGTACCAGAAGATTGCTTTAATCGACGACAAGGCCCTCAGAAACTGGTACACAGAAAAGCTCTCTGCGAGCGAAAAAGACGAATTACAGAAGATGACAGATCCCAAAGTATTGATACTGGCTCGCCATGCCTTACTGAAAGCTGTGCTCAACGAGAAACGAAAGTTCAATTTCACCAGATCAAGCAGAGATTTGGTAGTATCAAAGTTAGTCAAGTCGTACGACTCGACGATCTTCTTGATGGTATTGCGTGGTCACCCTCGATCTAATTAAATGCTGATGTTTTAAGGATTGGTATTGTCGATTCACCGGTGTACCCAAGCCCATAATGTTCAGCTCTTCGTGGAATAGTACGACCAAAGCTGCCCTCGATTCATTGCAGAAATCCCAGCTCGGAATTCGGTTTCACAACGGATTCATTCATTGGCGACAGGCTGGTGACGAGGTAATTAGTTATTGATACATCGATCAATATTTCTAACACTTTACGTAGATTGGATGTACAATTCTCTACTTCATCCTAGCACTTCTTGATAAGTGGGTCTCACTTGTCGACGGCGGCCAAGTGCTCGGACTTGGATCCACCCAAATATCATTGAGAATACCGGTGGGATTCGGCCTTGCCTACTACCTAGTTGGAGCCGTCCTGCTTGATTTCAATGCAACTAAGCTCCATGAGCTTGCTGGGGCGGGCGATGAAGAACTTGTGCCGACCGATGCCGAAATCAGAACAGCCGCGAAAGTCAAGATGGAGAATCGCAAGCTGCTGTACTGGAAGACTCTGAGCCGGTACTTGTTGTGGCACATTTGGGGTCTTGCTGTGACTTCGACCCTTATCTGGGTGTTCGCGAGGAGGAAAGACGAAGCAATTATTTTCATGTGCTATGTGGGCGCATATACAGGCACGTAGCTCACTTTTTCTAATCGTGATATCAAACTAGCGGAATGTATGTTAACTCTTCCATCCACACATCAGGATTGTTGTGGTATCAAGTATGTTCTACCACATCTTTCATATTGATAGAAACACTAATAATTGTATTAGTACACAAAGATATTTTGCGGCCCTCGCGCTCTCAAGCCCCTCCTAATTGGCATAGCTGTTGGCCTCCCCATCGGATTTATCCTCGAACACAAAGCCCCACACTTCATCTTTTCGGACGTTGTCGCGCTTGCATCAGCCACGTGGATCGTTGCTATATTGTCTTTGTTTGCGGCAAAGATGATTGGGAAACCCAAGATCCACAGTGCGCCCATCTGTGAGGCATCATACCACATCTACTCTGACCCCGGTCCCGACCAGTCATGGTCTCAACTTGAACTAAAGGGATTGCACGATAATTTGTCAGAAGTTTCAAAATCGGAGAAATTTCAGGTTGATCTCAAGTCATTGTTTGGCCAGCATGTCTTGAGAACTTTCACAGACTTTGGCTGCATCAAATTGACAGACCAAGCTGCAATGGCATTCCCCGAAGCTGAGAAATTGCTCACGTATAGCGCCAAGTTATTTAACGACAACACAGTCACGGTTGAACTTGTCTCCGATAAGCATCTTTCAAAATATGACCAAACTATGAGAGCTCTCAGCATCACAAAAGGCGCATTAGTTCATGTTGTAGTCGGCTGCGAAGTTGCCTGCATTGATCGAGCCCAAAATCTGCCACCCACTTTCTACGAAGAGTAAATTCCTTCCCCTCGATGTCTCAAGACCATACTAATAATATAGAATTGTCGAAATCCTGATCCAGGTCACAGCTGAATGCCATCTGGGCTACACACCACGCGATGCGACACTTGCAAAGACTTTGTGGCTTAATATTGATACTTGGGAGGACGACACCCGGATGCCCAAAGCTCTGCGACGCCAGTTGAATGCCAGTTCCAAGGCTGGAAACTTCGCTAGACTTACGGATACCCTTCAAAAACAACTACTAAAAGATATCTGTCTCGGTGTGGATCCAGATTTAGATTGGGAAAAGCTTTCTCTGGCGGGTCGACAATTTCTTCTCGATCGGTGTATCGGAATTTCAACTTTGGAGTCAGCAGATTTAGCGGTTATCTCCGGTATCAACTTGAGAATTTCTCCTGGTACCAGTCTGGTAACGCATGTTGCGCGTAGTGATTACGCAGCATTCACGAGTAGAGTTTTGCTTACTCGTGCTCATTCCTGGGCTGGTGGTGGTCTTCGAGACACTTCGGAATCTTCCATATCTTCGGTCTCATCCCTGATACCACTTGCAGATCTTTACGAAGATATTACCCCTACTCCAAAATATTCGATCCGCGATCATGTTCGGGTGTACTCGGGTAATGTGTATCACTATCTAGGCACTCTCTGCAAATTCTTCTCGATAGCATTCGTTGCAGACCCTGAATACCAGAGAGAAGTTAGACATATGTTCCCTTCCTCTAATCATCCGTGGAACTTTCTCACGAGAAGGCTACTTCTTGGGATCTGGCTGTGGTCGAAGCACGTCCAACAATTTCTTCTACCACTATTTCTTGTATGTGCCTTTTCTGTTTCTCCGTCCCTCTGGCCTCTGTGTCCGTGATAAAAGCCTATTGACATTGATAGTTCCATAAACGAGAGAAATTGGCTACTTTTTGGAAGAACATCCAAGGGATACAGGTGACCGTGAAGCGCCGTCGAGTCTTAATTCGCAATCTGGACGGCGTTTATACCGGATTTATCGATCCGATTGACACCGAGGGCTTCAGGATACTTCAGTACAATGGGGACCATAAATCCAAGCCAACTACTGACCATGACCTCTGCGCAATTAACACATACTCCAGTGATATGCTCCTGCAAAGACGCACAGAGCTGACCGGCGGGGTGACCAAGAATGAATATATCTACGAGTATCGAAAGCCTGATACCAAAGCTAGGAACAGATTATCAAAGTCAGATCTGCTTGCTGCGCCGATCACCCGGAACTGCGTCGCAGGTCAAAGTACCTCGGAGTCAGTTATCTACAATGCCAAAGGCCGAATCGACTCAGGTTCATATATCAAAGATGGTAATTTTGTTAGATTTCAATATCATTACCAGAAGGCAGCGAGACATAGCGGGGCACTCCTGCGCGCCGATTTCGTGCTCCCTCATCTCAGTTGTGCGGTCTGGTGGTGCGCACCCCCGAGACGCAAGGCGGAAAAACTTGAAACATGGGTAAGTTGCAATTCGAAGCTCCAGGTGCTCGGTCTCTAGTCTGATTAGCTAGATCCCACATTCTCAAGTGACAGAGGCAACCTTCGTTATTGGCCCAGATGTCTGGGAGAGTAAATATATTTACGATCACAAATTTCATCCCACCATTGTCACCAAGCTGAACGGTCAGCCGGTAGACACACCTCCATTGATCATGTATGATCATCTTGATGTCTTGACCCGGCCAAGACTCGTTTCCATTCTCGATGACAACCCGCTCTTTGGGTTTTCTGCCGTCAAATTCGGCGCACTCTCTCGCTGTCTTGGACTCTCTACTCGCAAATACCCCGTGCCTACCCAGCAAGCGCGCTCCTGGCTCTGGAAAGCATGGAAAGAAGACCCCACATTTGACGGCGTGGTTGTGCGCTGGCTGGATGAGCGACTATTGCGCCGAGATCCGGTCCTCAAACCATACTGGAGAAAGCGTGACTTTGGCAACCTTCTGGCAGCGGAGGAATATTTGGATCAGAACAGAGATGCTGTGATGGCTAGTGTTGACCTCGACAACAGCATTTCCAGCATGACTCCACTCGCCATCAAGATCAATGACCTATATAGTTTCGGTCAGGGAGGGGATGCTGTCAGCAGGACAAGGTCCAACGTTACTACGCAAGAGGAAGACGACGCCCAACTTCATGTCATTGCCGTCGATACTGGAACTTGGCCCAATGAGGTATGTTTGTATTATTAGTTCTACAGCCAACATTTACTGAAACGGCAATAGGGTGGCGGCGTCTCGTCCTGTCGCAGAGATGTTATCAATAATCTTCGCACCATTAAATGGCACATGGTCTCTGAATCCGCGACGGACTTTGGAATCCCTAAAAGCCAAATCGAGCAAAATGTGCACTCACTCAAGATCATCCCCTTATGGGGTCTCGACCTGATGACCCCCACTCATGGGCTATTTCTAAACCGACTTGATTCTCAGGTCGAGCATATCACAACACATGCCACGCGCCTCCATATAGAACGCACATTCCTTCCTATTTTGGAAGCCTTGATCCAAGGCGCTCGCGCCCTTGAATACTCTGTTGCTGATATTAATCAAATGACGAGGGCTTTGATTAGTTTGAATTCTTACTTCAAAGACACGATGCATTGGAGCGAAACATGGAGTAACGAAGTCGTAAAGTCTGCTTGGCGGCGTCTCTGGCTTTCCCAAACTACGTCAAATGCCCGCCCATCTTCGCAATGGCTCAAAACCGAGCTTCCAACATTAGGACAACTAGATCAAGGACTGGAGATCTGGTCCCGTTACCTCTTTATTTTTGCCATTCCGATACCCGAGAATATGCCTGCCGTATTCCAAGCGTCGCATCATAGCGTCAGCGCTTCATACGGAGTTGTTTGTAAGATCAAGAGAGGCTGCACACTACAGATTTGGGATCATGCTATTAGCTGGAGAGAGACGAATCTGTATCTCTCTTCCGCGCTTTGTCCCCTGGCGCCGTTCGTACGAAATGCGCTGCTGGGCTTGATGAAAATGACCTCGGTCGTGACCTTGCATCATGCAGACACCATATTGCCCTGCGCCGACTTCTTCAATCCCGACTGGGAGGTCGAAATCGGGACTTGTCAAGGAACAATCAAGCATCGTTCATTATTCAGAAGAAAGATTGACCCTGTTGTAAATGGCATCACAAATATAGAGGTACTGTCTTTCTCTTCTCCGCACAATAGATATTGACTCAGACCAGCGCTTTACTCCGGTCAAAGAAATCAAATCCAATATTCCTACAGTTACAATGCTCTCTCACATCTGGTAGGTATCTCGATTTTTTCCCTCCACTAAACATCTGACAAGACCCATAAGGTACGCCAAAGACATTAAGACAGCACTGCTGTCAGCAGACATAATAATCAATAGATGGGGCTTCAAAGACTTTAGACTAGACATATATGGCTCCATCGATAAAGTCCCTTCATACACAACCCAGTGCCAAGAAATCATCGCTACTAAATCTCTCAGAAATCAAGTCAAGCTTCAAGGAGAAGCAAACCCAATCGACGTTCTCGAGAAAACTGTACGTCCGTCCCCTGTTCCCCTCAAGTATGTGCTAACATTCAGTAGTGGATCTTTTTGAACTCCTCCGTCTCCGAAGGTCTCCCGCTGGCTCTTGGTGAAGCAGCACTCACCGGAGCACCTGTTGTCTGTACCGACGTAGGAGCTTCACTGCGTGTTCTTACAAATCCGGATGATGGGTCCTGCTACAGTGAAGTTGTAGCACCAAATGATGCGCTCGCCATGGCCCGTGCCCAGATCAAGCTCCTCGCGTTACTGGAGGAGTGGGCCCAGTATGAGGATCCCAGCCAAGAAACAAAACACTCATCCTTTCCCGAGGAACCCACCCCGGAAGACGTAGCGAGGATCACCAAACGCATGCACGAACAGCATGAGGCTCGAAGAGCCTTAGGAATGCGCACAAGGGCCATTGTGCAGAAGTCATTCAGTGGGGACCGTTATTTGCGCGAGCATGAACAGATGCTATGGATTGGCAAAGCGAGGAAGGATATGACGAAGCCAAATGGCGCTTCAACTCAGTCTCATTTGTTTCTAAAAAGGACTTCAAAGCCCGTGCGCATGCAAAGTACACCGAGCTTGTGCATGCCCCCCGCTGTACTGACTCACTTAGAGTCACCCAGAGTGTCGCTGCCAAGTCTAGTAATGGGAGATGGGAGTTCCACGCCAAGCTTAATGATTGACAGCTTTCTAAGCACAACTCTAGACATCACTACGGAGAATAGGGTGTGGATAGAGAAGCCGCAGCCTATGGCGACAATTTCTGGCGAAAAGAGCTTCAAGAGAGAGCGTAGGACGGTGGACTCTGTTGAAGTTAGCCATATGTTTTGAGACACTATACTACTAGGCAAAATAAGCTTGAGTGATTGAATAGACTTTGATTTCACATTTATTGTAACATATTGCCAATAATCACCATGAATCCCCTCAGCTATTTTACTCATGTAGGATAGCACGAGGCTCTTTACTGGGAGAAATGATTTACAAAACACCTTTATGTCTCCATATCTGGTCATATCCAGACTATATTCTAGCAATTAATCTTCCAATGCAATGCTGCATCTTATCCTATGAAAGAATCCAGCCTTGATGCACGTGATATCAGTGGTATATCACCCCCCTGAAAATACTCGCTTAATCGGGCAAGGCGCCGGGATATCTAGTCAACAAGGAAAGTTGTCACGATGACTACTAAGTAAAATTTTCACAACTTTTAGTTATGTGCATTTTAGAAAATTCGAGTGTAATTCGTCCACATGTCTTGAACCTCACAGCGATTCATAAATAAATGCGGTCTTGTCCTGACATTATATTAGCTTCCATCCATGTATCTTAATGCACGCATACGACCCCACCTTTGCTAGCGAAGCCTGTCAGATCATCATCTCAGCTGCTTTTGATTACCGCAACGGCTCGCAAAGCTCCACGCGATGACTCTTGTCATTGGCCTATTTCTTGGACCCCACGATGAATGCAAGACTACGGCTCAGCCCGTCAGTCTCACCGAAGGAAGCCTACAGTAGCCTAGAATTAATAGCGCTCAGCTATGAAAGCCTCAACCTTCAAGAAATGACTCTTCTCCTTTCATCTCTTACCACCGCGTTTTATCGCCATGAGAGGGCCCGAGAAACACAATGAAGGCCCGCCTCCAGCATACCAGAGCCTCTGGGACCGGGCAATCCTCCAGCTTGACGAGAAGTCGCAAGCCATTGTCCAAGAATTCAAATTTGAAGGATGTCAGCCTGACCAACTCCTCGCGGCGGTACAAATGGAAGCCGAGAAATGCCGTCAAAAGCAGTGGTCCATACACACTACGAGCAGAGGACGACGAATATTTATACGCGACCTCCTTCAGCGTATCACCGGCTTCCTATCAAAAGTCACTAGCGTCGGGGATGCAATTGCACAGTACGACCCCGCCCATTTATCTCTACCCTGGGCACTGGCGAGATTTTTGCTCGTTGCAGCCGTCAGCGATATCAGAATTTTTGGTGCTATGCTAGAGAGTATGGAGTCCGTCACCGACATCGTGGTCCGCTACACTGTGATTGAGGAGATATATTTGAAGCCCGGGTCGAGGTTCTATTCCGAGATCGAAAAGGCGATCACAAGACTATATGTGGCGATTTTGAGGTACATTTGCAAGGCAACGCACTACTTTCGACGGAACACTTTGATTCGCATTGGTATTAGCCTTCTAGATGTCGAAAAAGACAGCACAAAGTTCATGCATGAGATCTCAGAGGAGGAAGAGAAGGTAGAGAAATGGGTCAAAACCGGAAATACGCATCATATCTATGAGATAGATGCACAAACCAAGTTTATGAGTGAGAAGCTTGCAGACCTCAAGATATCGTCAGACGACAGGTCAGCGAAGCTTCAGGAAGTTTTGGTCGAAATGAAGAAACCTGTAGGAAGAATGGCTGACCAATTGGAGAGCCTGCACTGTACCTACGAGAGGGAGGAAAGAGCGAAGATTATCAAATGGATCTCAAGTCTTGGAACATCATACGTCAAGAATCATCGAAGCATAGCGAACAACAGACTGAAAAACTCGGGACAGTGGCTGCTTAATACCCGAAAGTTCCAGAAATGGATCACCTGTAGCTCGTGCTCAGTCTTGTGGCTGTATGGCGGAGCTGGATACGGAAAAAGCTTTCTAGTCTCTCTTGTCATCGATCTGATGCTCAAAGAACGCTTAGAAAATCCGGGGACGGCGCAGTTAGCGTACTTCTACTGCACTCGGGATACGGCAGATCCCAAACGTGCGCAGCCAGTGGAAATTCTTCGGTCCATCGTTCAACAACTATCTTGTGACAGCTCCCGCTTGCCAATTCGAGAGGCAGTCTTAGACAGATGGAACGACCGTGTCGAGGATGACTCGGATGTCCGGCTGGATGTTCAAGAATGTGTTGAGATTCTTGTGGAGTTAACCCGTCATAATCCTGCAGTCATTTGCATCGATGCATTGGATGAGTGCAATATTGACACACGAAGACAGCTACTGGACGCCATTGGCACGTTGATTGAAAGTTCTCAGCAGATTGTGAAGATCTTCGTGTCTAGCCGGAGAGAAGACGATTTTCTAGAATATTTCGAGAGGTGGGAGTCTTTGCAAATTTCGGCGACAGATAATCGCGAGGATATCATCAACTTCGTAGACGAAGAATTGAAGAAGACCTTGGCAAATCGAACACTACTTCATGGAAATGCGGACCCAGAACTCATTGCACACATTCGAGACACCCTCCTGGACAAAGCAGATGGGATGTTCCGATGGGTTAGCGCTTCACTTCAAAGCCTCTGTGATCCGTTGAACACGGTCGAAGAGGATGTTAGAGAAGCTCTTCGAATGCTACCTGGGGAGTTGGAAGATGTATATGGTACGTTAAACCCCCGAGCATTGTTTTCTTATCTAAATAGACTGGAAGCATCAACTTGATTTATCTCAAAACTCGAGGAAAATGTACTCTCTTGCAGATTTCAAGGCGTCTTGATACTCAAATAGCTCTTGATCATTCTTATTTGTTCCATCAAGGCTAATTTGGAGAAAATATAGGTATTATCTGTGAGCAAATCGAACGCCGTCCACCAGCTAGTAAGAAGATGGCCAAAAATGCTATAAGATGGCTTCTTTGTGGCAATCAGCCTCTATCATGTGAGGAGATGATCAAAGCCATTCAACCGGATTCTAAGACACCAGCAACTTCAATCGCTAAAGAGCAGATTCTCAGCATATGCTGTAACTTTGTCAAAATTGATGACGAAGTTGGCATATTTCGATTTGTCCATCTGTCGGTGCGAGAATACTTGGAGAAGAGGACTGATTACGAGCCGGAATTGAGTCATGCAACAATAGGTTTCTCCTGCCTCACTATTTGTTCAAGGAACATCAAGCCAAAAAGACGAGGCAACATCAATAATCCGAATAAAACTTTTTACGACTACGCACAGGTGTATTGGCCTGTTCACTGTCGGGATTCGAGGCATCATCGACGAGAGGAGCCGCTCGGGAAACTCTTTCGAGACTTTCTATGCGGGGGCAAATGGGCGACAAAAGAGTTTGCGAATTGGTGCTCTCGGTGGTCTGAATCCTGGACGCAAATGGAGCTAGACCAAAGACTTGGGTCTGAGGGAGACCTGTACAAACAGTTATCCGCAACTGTAGGTCAATATGGATGGTCAAACCCAATATATATAGCTTGCATCTTTGGATTCACCGAGGTCATCGAAGATAGGCGCCAAGCGGGAATGGGCGAGAGAGATTCGAAGGCAAGAAACATGGAAGGACGAGATCCATACGAAATCGCCGTGCGTTACGGTCAGACAGATGTTGTCAATCTTCTTCATGCAACTACAGATCTTGACAGCAGTGGGGCTAAGGAGTCGGCAATTCTGGCAGCTGTCTCTCTTGGAGAAATGAGTCAAGTTCAGATGCTGCTGAGGGACGGTCCAAGTTTGCAAGTTTCGGATGAAATTTTGCAAATTGCCGCGTCAAACTGCAATGTTCCCATGATGAAGTACCTTTCGGAAGAGCATTTTGATTTCACTGTCAATGAGCAACTTCTTCTTGCAGCAGCGTCCAACGAATCACACGGATACGATATGATTCGGTTCCTTTTCGAATACTCCACGGTGGACATCAACGGCCATGATAAAGCGGATATTATTACGAAAGCTTGCCTTAACTCACGGCATGGACTTGAGATTCTACAGTACCTCCTTGAGAACTTCGGTCAAATCCAGATAACGGAGGCAATTGTCATTGCTGCCGCTTACAATGTCCCAGATGCATATCAGATGTTGCGATCTTTGTTCAAATTCGACAGAACTATACAAGTTACGGAAGATATTGTCGATTCTGCCACACAAAACGTGAATGCAGAGCCCTTGAGGTTTCTCTTGTCACATGCACCCGAATTGATGATTGATTGGCATATCACAAGTTCCGCAATGCGCAATAAAGATTGCGGTGACCAAGTCTTACAACTACTTCTCAATCATAGCAAGAATCTAGAAATGGACGAGGACATCTTATTGGCTGCGGTCATGAATCGAAAGCTTGCCGTGAAGATTCTTGATATTATATTAGGGAGGTGTGATCGTTCTTATATCACAAACGAAGTCATCCAGGCAATTACACAAAATCATTATCTCGGAGATCAGTTGATTGAACTCATTCTAAAACATGTGCCAGGCATGCGTTTATCAACAACGGATATTGAAGTAGCCGCGAGAAACCGTTATTTTGCTCCAGAGATATTGAGAAGTCTTATAAGCTTTGATCAGACAGCAGTTGTCACTACAGAGGCTCTTGAAGCAGCGGCGATAAATGATGAGTGTGGAGCCGATGCTTTGAAATTATTGCTTAGCCATCGTGCTAGGTTAGGAACAACGACCGTACACATAGATCTCCCTCAGAATGCGGAACACACATACGAGATTCCTCCATCGGTCATAGAAGTGTCTGCGTCCAACGCAGACAGCGGTCTTGAAGTGATGGACTTAATTCTCAAATGCTGTCGTGATATTCGAATCACTCAAAAAGCAGTTGAAAAGGCTGCAGGGAATTCTCAATATGGCGAGGAAATCGTCAAACTATGGCAAAGAAGCAACTTGGACTTCGAGGTTACAGCTACAGCAATTGTCGCAGCAGCGCGAAACCAAAATTTGGGCTTTCAGATAACGAGTGCGTTCCTGCGTTGCAAAAGTGTTCCACCCATCTCGGACGCCGCAGTGGAAGCAGCAGCCGCAAACCCTTATTGTGGACTTGCTGTAATGAAACTCATATTCCCGCTCTGGGAAGCGGAGAATGCGGCGAGTTGGGAACAGGTCATCTGTGGTGTCTCTCGGAATTCCCCACAAGGCCTGAAAATCTTAAAATATCTTCTTAGCCGAGGAGGTCTGGTCATTTCCGAGGATATCGTTCAATCTTGTGTATCCTCACCGTTTGCTGACGTTGATCAGATTGCCACACTGTTGAATGCCTCAGGGGACCTCATCATAGGGCCCCGGGTTGTGGAAGCTGCCGCGCTCTCACCAGGCAATTTCTTTGCAGTAATGGCAATACTCCGTAATCATGACACTAATATTCAAATTACGGATGCTGCACTACATAAGGTTATTCAAAGATGCTTTAACGTTGTCGAAAGCCTTGAGATGTTGCAGAAACTTGGCAGTGTTTTAGAGATCACGGAAAATCTCCTGAAAACCATTGTCCGCAATTTTTCCATCAACAAGTCAACAACTTCATACCTTCACAACTATCAGACAGTTCATTTCAATAATGGTGCCTTACCAATTAGCGAAGAAATCATTGCCATGGCACTCCGGAACACCGGCATGGGTGCAGAGACAGTCACAAGGACCCTTCTCAAGATCTTACCAGAGAAAGTAGAACCTAAAATTAGTGAAAAGCGACTTGAGGTTGCAGCTGGAGCCTACAGATCAGACACAATAATCACAGATTTGGTTGATCAGGCAAAGAGACAAGGGCACCTGCTCCCTATCACCACCAATGTACTTGTCAAAGCAGCAAGCAACCAATTCAGTCCACAGGCACTCAAGCGTCTTCTTCCACTCTTAGGCCCGAGCCAAGAGCGTATGGCTTTAAGCCCCGAGGTGCTCAGTGCAGCAGCTCAAAATCGACGCGGTGTTCTCTTCAAGAAGCTGGTAACCTTCGCTAGAGAGCGAAACCTAGATCTCCAACTCAGCGACGCTCTCTTCAATGACGCCGTCAAAGGTTCTTACATTGCCGTAAAACTGATACTACGATTATGGCGCGACCAAGGGAGAGTTGAGTTTGCCTCTGCCATAACAGAAGAAACTCTCGAGGCAGCGGCCACACGATTCACGGGAGTCACTGTGGATCAGGGAACGACTGTCTTTCATCTCCTGTTCAAACGACTTTCTCAAGAAGGAATTACTATCCCAGTCACTCCACGAATGTTCGAAATTGCAATGAAACATAGCTCGCCGAGCCCGGGCTCTACCATCTCTTACTTCCGGCGCATATGCCGTATTCAGGGTCTTTCGTTCTCGGACCTTGTGACGCCACAATTACTGATCGATCTTTCCTCATACCCAAACTACGATCGCCAGAACACCTTTGAGAGGCTGTTCTCTTCTCTGCCACTTTCGAAGAGACGTGAGCTGATGACTGATGAAGTCGCACTTGGCGTTGCCGGAAACGCAACCCCGGACGTCGTTTCGTATTTTGTGTCCCTTGAACCGTACGTCTTCAGTCAGCCACCCTCGTACTACCTCTCAATCTGTGCACTATTTCGGGCACACTGGTCTGCGTACCTTGGTAAACATCGCGCGCTGCTTAAGAAAGGTGTTTTCGCAAATACTTTTCAATCAATTACTGGACGCACGATGCTCAGCTTTTCGGCTGGGTTCGATGAGTTAGATTCCCTACAGGCGCTTCTGGAATATGGAAATGGTGTCGAACTGAATCATAGATGCCACGCAGGAAAAACGCCATTGCATTATGCTTGTGAAAGGGGTAATCTTGTGATCGTTGTTGCGCTGCTCGAAGCTGGAGCGGATAAAGAAGTCAAGGACAATCTTGGGATGACGGCTGCTGATGTAGCAGCCGACCACAGTCACTTTATGATTGAAAAACGAGTGCGGGGTTGGAATGATGGAAGAGCCCAACAATAATTTTCTGCTTCATCGGAATGTAGACACCGAACATTCAAGAGAGCAGACCGGCCAGGTTGCTGCAAAGAAAAAGCGACACTGGTTCAAAAAGTTCCGAGAGGTATGATACTTAAAAAATATTTTGCTGGGTCCACTTTTCATCCCAACTACAATAAAGGGCCGTGTTGATTTTTCAGACAGTATTATGACCCCAGGCTCTCTTGAAGTATGCCATATCCGCCTCAAAGCTGTCATACTTGCAGTAACATGTGTATTTATGACACGAACAGACTTCTCAGGTATTCATTTCTGAATGCGTTGCAGCACAGAATATCTTCGCCTCCGGACCTCAAGTTCTTTCCCTTTAGCTCCATGGAATCGCATCGACAAACCCAAGACTTCAACGCAATCACTCACTTCTATCCCAAGCTTATCCTTAACCTATTTTTGATACTAAGGCTTCTGTTTGACTTCTAAGATTGCACTGACGGCTTGGTCCTCGCGAGTTATTGGCTCTGCTCATTCGGAATAGCGCACTTATTTGCTGTATGCTTGTCTGAGCGAATTGGCTACACACGGCCATGAAACCCACAGTTGATAGAAATTGAAGAGGTTGAAAATGTTTCAGTCCGAACACGCATGTTGGTAGTAAGGAATTTATTCAACACTCCCTGATAGCGTAAGGTGGCTTAGATTGTCCTGCGCCGTCATTTAGCCCTTTCCCGATTGAACGAGGTTGTCAGGGGAGGCAGAGTCACGTGCATTAAGAGCTACCTTGATTAGTTCCATTACGAGGCTTGCTAGAGGAATCCTTTTTGGATACGAGACTATCGAGATAGAATTTGACCCTTCATCATCTCCCAGCACTCAAACATCACTATTGCTCGAGAAGATCATAAACAAACTGCTATAAGGACCAAAACTCTTATAAATTTAGGATTAGAGACCTATCTATGAAATAGCATGAGACGCAATCAAAAGACTCGGCGGACATTCTTACTTATTTTTTTGCGATTCAATTAACGGTTATTAACTTAATTCATATTATTTTAAATTTTAATAATTTAATTTGTATTGTTTTATAAAAAATAATTTAATTTGTATTTTTTTTAATAATATTAATTTTACTTAATTAATATATTATAATTAATTAATTATAATAGTAATTATATAGTAAATTTATTGTATTATACCTAATATATTAGGTATTCTGCTGTAAACTTAAAAATTTTTAATTTTAATATAAACTATTATTTAATTTATTAATTTCAAATTATATTAATATAATAATTATTTATTTAAATTATTTAAAATTAAAAATATAATATTTTTAAATATTTTTCTAATATTAAAAATAATTTTAAAAAAAATCTATTTTTAGTAAATACAAAAAATAAAATTATTATATAAAATAAAAATAAGGTATTATATACTTAATTTGCGCTTTTTGCTATTTTAGCTAATATAATAATAGTTATTTATAATTGTTCATTAAAATTACCGTTATTTTCTTATTTTCTATTGCTAAAGCCGCTAGTTTCGGAGTTATTTATATTAATATATATATTTTTCAAATTCTTTATTTTTTTTTGATTTTTATTAATATAACAAAAGATTATTAGTGATAATATTACTATTTATTATTTAAATATTTTGGTTAAACTAAAAAAAAAATTAATAATATTAAAAAATTAATGAACTTTTTTTTTTAGTAAAGGTAATTATATTAGTAATTTTCTAATAAAAATAAATATTTAAAAAATAAAAGTTTTCTAAGCAAAGAACTTAATAACTTTAATTACTTTAGGAATAGTATTATTTACAAATAAATCATTTAATTTATAATTATTATTATCATTATTAAATATAATATAACAATTAGGATTTAGCAATAAAGGTTTTTTTGCTTTATGGCGTTTTTGTTTTTCTGTAATTTTCTTAATTCTAGCATTTATTTTTATTTTTTATTAGTAATTAAAATATTCCAAATTCGATATTTCTTTATTATTGGCTTTAGCGGTTTTGGCCTTAGGCTGTTTTTTAGATTTAATAATTGCTTTGCTTTTAGCTTTAGGCTTTAAATTAAATTAAATAAATAGCTTTTTTTTAATTTGTTCTTTTTTATTAAAATACTTAGCCTTAGCTTTGAAAGTAGCTTTTTAATTGGCGAGCTTTTGTTCTTTGATTTTGATTGCAATTAATTATATTTACTATTCTTATTTAATAAACTTTTTTTTATCGGCGTTAATTGAAAGCTTGGAAATTACGGCTTAATTATTAATATTATATTCCTTAAATTTAAATTTGGTAAAAGGTTCGATATCGCTGTTTTTTTCTGCTTTAATTCCCTTTGGCTTTTTTTTACTTTATTTTTTGAATTCGCTAACTATATTAAAATCACTAGGTCTATTTTTGTTATATGTTTATTAAATTTGTTTATTAAAAAGGAATTGGTTGGAATAGCGACTTTTATAATAGCCAAATTGTTTATATTAGCTGTATTTCTTTTTAATTCTTTTAAAATAATAATTACGAATTTGTTGAATTCTAGGTTTTTTTTTATAATAACATTAAATTAATAGCTAAATAGTATTATTAGCCTTAAGTAAATTAAGATTTATTAACGCAATAGACTTATAATAAATTTATTAATATACCTTAAATTTATATTACTAGTAAATATATTAATATAGATTTTTATTAATTTTTTTAATAGCGGCAATGGCATATAAATAAAATAAAGCAAATTCCTAATATATTCAATAAATATAATAACCTTTTATTATAATTTTTGCTTTTTTGCTATTTTAGATATTTTGATTTAAATTTGGAAAAATAATAATTTAAAAATAGCCTTTTAAAGTTTAAACTAAAAAAATAATATTAAACAAAGGAATAATAATATAGTTTTAAGTTTGCATTTCTTTGAATTTAAATAATTTCTAAGTTTAATTAACTAATATACCGTCATTACTAGGCATAATTTTAAAATTACTATATTCCTAAAATAACTTTATTATTTATCAATTGATTCTATTAAATATAATAAAAGAAAATAAATTTTGAATTTTAAACCAAATATTATTAAATAATTTAATAATATTGCTAATATTATAACCAAATTGACTAATAGGAAAAATAATTTAAATAAATTTCAATAAATTAATATTAATAATATATTTAGCTGTTTTTTTGTTTATTATTATAAATTTTTTAAATATTATATTTGCAACTTTAATAGTTTAAATTCGAGTTATTGGCCAAAAAGTATTATAAATCTTTTTGCTAAATTTCTTATAGAAATTATTAGCCAAATACTAATAATAATAATTATAATAAACTTTAGAAAAAATGTTTTTAATAGCGTTTTTAATGCTTTTATTTTTATTACTAATAAAATAAAAATCATTTAATAATAAATTATTAAAATTACTATATTATTTTTTTGGTTAATTGATTTAAAAAGTTTTTTTAAAGTAAAACATGAAGTAATTCTATTAAAATTTATTCTTAATAAGGATAAAAGCCTAAGCAATTAAAAGTAAATAGTTATTAGCATCAATAATAGTTATAATTAATAGCATTATAATATATTTAGATTTTATATAAATACCATTAAAAACATAAAATTAACGTAAATTCTAGAAACTTTTATAAAAAAAAGCAAATATAATAAAAATAATTTTAAATTAACAACTATATTTATTAATTTGAAAATTATAGTAATTATTTTTGTTAGCGGCTTACATTTTTTTTATATAATCGGAAAAATACTAAAAGTTTATGCTTTTGTTTTTATTAATATTTGCTAAAATTTGCTTTTTTGTTTAATATACCTATTAATATAATATATTTATTATATAATAATATAAATTAATTTATTACTAAATATTTTTAATATTAATTTTATAATTAAAAGTAATATTTTGCTTTATTTTTTATATAAAATATTATACAAAATTCTTACCTAAGAACTTTTAATAAATAATTAAAAAATAAAAATGCAACTAATACATTAATATTACGAATATATTATTTTTTTTAAAAAAGAAAAAATATAAATAAAATGGATATTTTTTGTTAAAACATTTAAAAATAAAACATATATTAAAAGAAAAAATAATAAAGGCTTAAAATTAACTAAAATTAAAAATAAAGGTTTTATAATTTTATTTAATATTTTTTATATTGTTCTATTTGTAGTTTAAATTAATTGGTAATACTAAGTTTTTTTATTTTTTTTTTTTAATGGTATTTTAATAATTTATTGTTTTGGCAATATTAATAGAAAACTATAAGCTAAAAGATTATTGTAATAATATATTTAATTAACTAGAAAAAAGCAAATGTTTTAATTGTTTTAATTTAGATAATATTATTAATAACAGTAAATATATTAAATATATACCGTTGCTATTGCAAAACTAAGTAGGTTAATAATTAAAAAAAAAGAATAATAATGTAACTAAATGCGAATTTAGCTAAATTATTTGTTTATTAAGTTTAAAAATATATATTAATTTAATTAATATTAAAATTATAATTTATATAATTATTTATATAAAATTTTTTTTTAATTTAAGTTTTTTATTTTATTAGTTTTGGCTTAATTATTTTTATTAGTAATTTAAATAAAAACTTTTAAATAAAATAATTAATATATAATATTATTTTAATAATATTTAGGAAAATAATATAGAAATTAAAATAATTAATTATTAATTTATATTAATAATTAATTTTAAAAATATATTTTACTGGTATTACTAGTTAGTTTTATTTATACATAAAAGCCTAATATTAATTATATATATATAAATTTGGAATTTATATATAGCTTTAGTTTAAATAAAATTAATTAAATTTTGCTATTTAAACATTTTTAATAGTTATTAGTAATTCTTTTTTTTTAATATTTAATTATAATATTATTTTTATTAAAAATAATATTTTACTATTAAAAACAAATCTTTTTTATTAATTATATATTATTTTTAATTTTGCTAATATACTTTTTTGTTAGATTTTCGCTGCTGTTGCTGCTGCCGCTGCTTTTGCGAATTATAACCTTAAATATATTATTATGTTTTTATAGAAGTTTGGTAATATAATGTTTTTTTTTTTTAATAGTACTATTATTGTAGATGCTGTTTAGGGACTTATGGCTCCTACTTACAGAAATTTTATAAATAAACTTTAACAAATAAAACTAATAATAGAATATTTTAAAACTAGTTAAATTAATTTTAAAAAAATAATTTAAATTATATAAATATTTTTTTTATATTTAAATATAATAAATACTAATTAATAATAATTAAAATAATATAATTCAATTAATTAATAACAAAAAAATGGTTTTTAATGCTATTGAAAATATAAAATTTTTAATAAAACTAAAAATAGAAAAAAAAATCGCTAACTTTCCCAAAAAAACAGTAATAATATAATAATTAATTAATAAAATTTTTAATAATCTTTTAAAAAAAATTAAAACACTTATTAATAATATTTCTATTAAAAAAAAAAACGTTTTTATCAGTATTTTAGCTTTATTGCCACCTTAGATACTTAATTTACTATTAATGGAGTTTTGAAATAAAATATTAAAATAGAATTAAACGGCGTTATGGCCAAATATATTTTATATGTTTTGAATTTTATTAATAATTTGTTTTGTTTGCTTTATTTTTAATTTGTTTTATTTGCTTTATTCTTAATTTGTTTTATTTATTTTATTTTGTTTGCTGTCCCAAAGCGCTTTTCTTTTTTATTGACTTTTATTGGCTTTATTTTTTTTCTATTTAAATCTTTTTTTTTACTTATTTTTTTCTTTTATTGCTATAATAGCAAATCTCCATTTAATCGTTACCGCTCCGGCTATGGCCCCTTTCCCACCAATCCTATAAAACAGCTTTGCAATCAAATGCCATTTAAATAATATGGATTTTGCTGTTTGCTTATTTTAATAGAATATTTGCTTTGCATATTAAATATATTATGTAAATTATATAAAATATATAATAGGAATTTATTAATAAATTATTTTATATTTCGAATAAACCTTTGTTTTTAATTTAAAAACAAAATCTATTTAAATTAATATTTTATTTTGTTTATTTTCCGAAAAATTAGAAAATTTAATAATTACAAAGTTTAATTATTTAATATATTAAAATAAATAAAATATATAGCAAATTTGTAATTTTTAAATAAGTTAATAGCTATAATATAAATAGTTAAATAAATCAATAAATAGTAATTTATTTTAAATTCTATATATACCCGTAATTTTAATATTTTAATTGTTTTTTTTTTTTTGTTTAATTTATTTAATTTAATTTTTTTTAGTTAAATTTCCCAAAAAAAACTCAAAATAAACAAGTATTTAAAATTCTATATAATTTTGATTTTATTTTAAATATTTCTTTATTATTAATTTTTTAGAATTTTTTCTAAAAAAAATTATTATTAATTTTAAATGGTTTTTTGCTTTTTAAGGCCTTACTATTTATATTTCCAATACTAAGGCTTTATTAAAACTTAAAAATAACTTTATTTTTTTTTAATATTTAAAAAGTTTTTTGGAATTTTTAATATTATTTAATATATATTTAAATAAATTTAAAAGTAATTGAAATTAATTGGAATTAATTAAATCCAATTAATAAATATATAAAATATATAAATTATAGATTACCTTATATTTATAGAATTTATAGTATTATTAGTAATAAATTAAATTTAATATAAATTAACTTAATATACTAAAGCAAAATTTATAACTTAAGAATTAAAAATCTTTATATTAGCGTAAAAATTAAAAAAAATATAAATTAAATTATTTTTTATAAAATAATGCAAATCAAATTATTAAAATTTAAAATAATACAGATCAAGTTAATAACCGTTTAATTAATTAAGATCTACAGTACCAAGAATAAGAACTTAGACGCTCACAGACTCTCGTAGCAGGCATCAACTAGCATTTCAACTCGGCTGGCGGGTTCTAATTCATGGTGTGATAAGTTTGAAAAATAGGTTTTGATCATCTCCGACGGGTCTTTCCTTTTCTTGCTGGTTTGATTTCTGAGACGGGATACACCGTTGACCTTATCTAGTATACCACTATGGAGGGGCAAGGAGCAAAGGCAAAACACAACACATAAATAAACAAGAAAAGGAATACAGCACAAAAGAATAATATTAGAGCTTGTAGGATTAGCAAAAAAAATAAAGTTGTATTTGTAGAGAGTTCTAAGTCAAAGCTATATAGGGGTTGGGGTCACGTGCTAACTTTATCGAGGGCCAGCCCTCAATAAAACAAATTTACCTAAGTTGCAAATCTCCCTACTATACTATAGCGAAGACATTGTAAGCGAACCTAATAAGTTGCTTTTCGATCACTTCAACCTCTGAAACAAGAGCTATCGGCAAGGTGCTAGCGGGATTTTATCTCACCATCCACAGACCTAGCTAAAAGAACCATTTGCGACAAATCTACACTCCCAAATCTCAAAATCTCGTGGCTCTTACCTTATCCTGCATCTCCAACCTGAACATACTGATTCCATCCTGGGATGTTCATATTTCCCAGTCATCTATTTTACATGACCCTGCCCCTCCCAAAACGGCCACTTTTTGCTCAGATCTGGCTCCGGGCTGCGAGATACCTCACTACAAATCATAATCATTTGAAAGGCCCGAAAGGACCCAGCATACTTGTTGGCTGAGAGTCCTAAATCTGTTCCTAAAAGGACTAACACTCTGCAATTTTAAAGACTTATATACCGAGGATTGTGTCCTGAGGCAACAATTGTTACGAGGTCGCGCCTTGTTTCCCAGCGACGCAGATTCGATGCAACCTTAACTCCGTGTCTCTATATTTCTTGCACCGTTATTCCGATAATGATCCTGAAAACCGGAAACTTCTTGCTTGATTCAGCGCTTTCCAATACATCTTCTTTTGTGCAGTAGATTGTTTCTTGCATTGCGTTGGGCTCACAGCGTTATACAAGGCAGGGGCACTGGCGATGCGCTGTAAGCCATGACAGTAATCCCTCATTTTAGAAAGGTTGTCACAATTGTGAGTGTGATTGTAGCCTAGTCAATTACTTCCAGCATACTAGCATATAAGCAGGGCTTGACTCATAGTTTCTGATCCATGGACTACAAATACATCTTGAAATCTGCAAGTCAATTGCGTCGGGCTGTGTGCGATGTGGGCGTGGAAGGTGCAACCACGCTAATTCGGGATGTGTGCATAGCTGCACCTCCAATACAAGCGCCTAGATAACCTCCATCTAACAAACGGACAACCTATCCTCAAGTCTAGTGGATAAAATCCTGATTTGAAATAAAATGGCATGTTCTGATGGTGCGCTACTCCGTACTAACATTGTCTATTCAGCGACACCACCACCACCCCTGTCAAGTGGGACCGTTAATTGAAATGAGGGGGTTTAGGGACAATTCAGCGGGGTTGACAATAGTCGGACGATATCTGGGGCCGTCCTCTGGTATACCTGGCTCATGTGGGGATTTTCTTTTCCTCACTCTTTCAAGATTTTGCCATTCCATCCGCTTCAATTTCATGTGGTCCTCGTTCCAATCTGGCGGTTCTTCCGGATAGCAATCAATTTTATGATGAAGACACGAACTGCAAGAAGCAGCTCCCCGTGAAACATCGAATACGTAAATGCGATCGCATCTACTTGTACGGCTCTTGCAAGTGTAACAGGCTGCGGGGCATCAGCGATCCATGATAGGATAGTAATTGGGATAGAAAAAATTCACCTTTGCGAGATCTACGGCCAATGTTGGAGCTACCAAAAGATGATGGCTTCGCGGTCTTGGAAAGTTCGCTAGTAGAAACCTGAGATACTAATTAGTCAAGTTACCTCATGAACGCGGAGAGTGGAGAACTTCCCTGAGCTAACTTGTTCAAATTCTGCGCCCCGGCATTCAGAGCCAATGGAGCTGACGGATTGCCCTCTGAGCCTTGTGTTGGGTTCTCTTGCGGATGTTGGCTAATTGGACTGCCCGCCGGTCGGTCCCTGGCGGATTCGCCACCACCGATTGAGGGTTCAGCTTCCTCACGAGCCGATTCGCTAGATTCGGGAATGGCTGATTGAGAAATCTCAATATCTCTTTCTAATGCTTTCGACCTTGACTCCCCGGCGCTAGTCTTTTCATTAGACTCAAGAAGACGCTCTTTGGCAAGCTGTGTCATGATAGGGCCCGTTGTATTTGGAAACAAAGGTCGTACAGAAGCTTTGACCTGCATCTCGGTAATGTCCCATACCAAGTCATACTCAAGTTTCCAGAGTTTGACTCGCCTTTTACCTTTCCTGTATTCTGGCGGCCACAAGAAACTTTCCATTTCTTCCCGTTCATATGGGAGTATTGCACCGGTAGCATCCATCTTCTGGGACATTGCAAGGTCCCAAGAGAATGGTATTTGTTGAACCTGCACTGTACTTCATGTCAATAACTTGACCATCCGATATAGCAAGAGATCTCACATTTCTCGTCATTCAACACCAACTGATTTTTCTCGTGCGCCTTGGTCCATAAAGTATACGCCTTACCCTCGAGCTGAGGAGGTGGGGTTTCTTCATCCGACACAATGATAACATCTTCGAACTTGATATCCTTTGCGCTATATGGCCAGGTATGATGCCTTCGTCCATCTTTGCCTATGTCGCCACATTGGCCATTTTCCAGAGGCATTCCCTGCAAGTTCGGCAGCAGTTAGCGCAGACAATATCGTATCTAGGCCCGCACTTACTTTGGGAATGGCCCACTCGATGACTTTCAGTCTGTTTCCATCTGTATCACGCTCAAAAGGAACAGCACCAAGCTGCTTGACATCAGGAAATATGGCTGCCGCGGGTGACCCAGGATAATACGGTAGAGTGACTAGCGCGCCGTAGCTTTTAAGGCTATGTGATTTTCGGACAAAGGTCTCGCTCAAATTGAGTCGCTCGGACATAGCCCCTCTCACCACGTTCAGCTTGCCAGACTCGCTGTGTCGAATTTTGACAAGTGTACTAATATTGCTCTTTAACATTCGCTTTCGGAGGTACTCAGAACTCGAACCGAATTGTCCTAGAAAGACTACTGCCTGACGAGTTGTCAATTCAGTTGTTGAAAACCTCCAGCCGATCCGCCTACCTTGACTTCTCGAATTCTCTGTAGCATTCGATCGATAGCTGTCTCGAGGAGATCGATCACCGGGTCAAAACATTTCTCAAACAAGCTCCTGTTCAGATATAGTCAGCATATGTCGTGTGGAGTAGCATCACTCCTCCTACCGCTCAATCTTCATGTAGTCTTTCTCGAACCCTTTGTCGCGATTAGGCTGCAGTCCTGGAGCTGGAATATTCCATGTTCTAGAGCCAGGTCGAGGCGGTAGGCCGCAATCTTTCTTCTCCTCCTTGAATTTGTGGCAAATTTGAGATATGAGCCGCGGAATGTCGCCCGGATAATCGGTACTTGTTATTCGAGGACGAAGCCAGGCTTCGAACTCCGCTTGGACGGCTTCTCCAGAGACTTCTAGGGCTTGTTCACACGTCAATCTTAGTATTCAAGCTCTAAGATGGGGACAGTGCACCAAAACTTACACTGCGTTGGCCCAAGTTGATCCACTCGGAGGGGTTCCTTCGTGACAAGTCTCAGCGGTGTCAGACACCCAGTCCCTCCGCCCAAATCAACAGGCAAGAAACAATCACCCTCCTAGTGAGTTATTAGCTTTGAACGTTGAGCCGAAGAATAACATTAGCGATGCCAACTTACACTGAGCCCATCCAGATTGGTTGCTTGTAGATTTGGGTCGCTGGAAGTTGTAGCTTCGGCTATTGTATCGCGAAGCCATTCTTTGACTCCGCACAAGGTCTCAGATACAGTATAAACATTCTCGATTCCGAAGACCATGCTCTGCAGCTTATTTTCAGCTATGGCTTTGAGCATCGATCTCGCTCCAATCCCAGCTACCATGGTATGGACATACTCGGGCCAACCCGAGGGAAACGCCAGAATTAATTCGACGTTGCACGAGGATATGTTGCTGAAGTATTTGCGTTGGGCGTTTTGGATGACGTGTGCTATGAGTTCGTTCAAAAAGTCCTCAAAAACATCCTGTGGTTGTTTGCCGAGCGCAGCGATCAACTTGTCGCGTAAAGCACGATATCGCTCCGAAGCAACGGTCTTATTTTTGGCTCTGTCGGGATCGAGTAATAAGAGTTTGATGTGCTCAACGAGGAAAAAATTGTCGGGGTGGATTTCCGGGTATGGGTCGTCTAGGTATTGCTGCGCTTGGAACCCCCAAAGCACAGGCTGGCGAGTGGCTCTATCGTAAAGTAGATCAGTTGGGACGCAGACGTTCCCAGTAGCATCGCCATTGTTTCCTCCAGGCCAATCTCTCACATTAGTGATTGTTACCTTGCCCCTTTCTCGGTGCAATTTTCCTTCTGGTGAGAATGAATCATTAACGATGATGTGGCTCGCTGTCGTTGCACTTGTACCAAGATCAATGGATACAATCAGGGTTTTCTGCGGCATTGTTGGCGCTAACAAAGCCTCGATAGTCTGTTCGATCGATTATGCCGTATTTCTATCAGCGCATATGGGTCAAGGTCGTGCGCATTCCATGAAAGAGTAGAACTAGTCGAAGACAGAAAGTTGTGGAGTTTCGCAATGGGGGATATTCAAAGTGATGAAAGAATAGTGCGCCGTTGACAGGCGACCGACCAACAGGTTGGTTGCCTAGCCGGAGAGCCCAACTGGATTTCGAGTCTTTCTGTGGCTTACGGCCAGCCCGAGATGACTGGGTGTGCATTATGCAATAACAAGCGGCAGGAACCCCTGCATTGTTACAGTAGGCGCCAGGTTCTCAGGACAAGGCAGATTCCCACAATCTTAGATATTTTGATTGATTGATTTAAAACCATTACAACACCTCCTACAGAGTGCCATTACCGCTATTCATCTTCCACTCCGCACCGATCCTTCCTTTCCTCATTACTCAAGACAGAACTACAATAAGACGTTGAGAACTCGCCGCGCCGGATGGGAAAAGCATAGCCCTGAAAATGCGACCGTGCGCTCAGGGGTTGGATTAAAATCGCGCTTTCTGGTTTAAGTACTTGCAAGGCATGTCCTGATACTAGTAGTATGGGTCGAAAACCACGATCAAGGGCTGTTCTTCCAGCAACTGGGAAGCGCAAAAGAGACGATTCTGACACTATAAAAGACGGGTGAGTATTCTTTCGGAAATATACCATCATTCTGCTGAGTTATTGTAGCAGATCTTTTGCGTCGAGGCGTTCTCGCCTAGGGCTACGAGTGTCATCTAGCGAGTGTGGAATCTGCGACGGAAGAGATGATCGACGATCTTGGAAGAACAAGCTGGGAGGAAAGACAGAGCAATGGATTCAGTGCGACATGGAAGCGTGCAACTCGTGGTATCACTATTCCTGTATTTGTGTTTTACTCTTTGAAGGTCCCCAACGCATGCTATTTTCCCCAGCACCTAGCCTCGATGACGCTATTTACATTTGCCCAAAATGTCTCAACAAACCTGAAAAAGGCTATGATAGCGCCGTATCCAAGGGTGTGGAACGTCTTATCACCACCTTGGAGAAGCACAAGAAGCAAAAAGTGATGGACGAAGAAACCGAGTCCACCCCCGACGTGAAGGGCGAGCCCGAGGACAGCCCAAATACTGAAGCAACAGCGAAGAGTCTTGGTATGACGCAAGATACTTTCATAGAGCTTGAGCCTGTACGACAAGAACAATTCAACGGGTTCGACGACAACCGAGTCAGCGACCTCGTTCGCAATCTCCATCAATCTATTTACGATTACGATATCGAGATATGCGGTGCCACAGATCGTTTCACTGCCACGACAGACGACAGGATGCAAAAGCCTTTAGAAGCATGGAACCTTATTGATCCTCATGACTACATCACCACAGGACAACAATGGTTCCACATCAGCGACCTTTGGAGCAAGCAACCTACTTCTCATGCACCAATCACTGCCGCCTTGAGGAACATGCTCGGAGCCTCCGGAGACAAGCTGCTCGAGATCCCATCGAACCTGAAGAAGCTCAATTTCTCTCAGGTTCATACTGGTCTTGTCTCTTGGTTTGTTTTCGACGTTCTTGATAATGGAATCGACCTATATGGCTTGCCTAACATGAGATCAATGAAAGCAATGATGACTGCAGTGACGAGCTCTGGGGAAGCAAGTAAGTATACTTGAATCTTGTATCAAGTCAATCTAATGAACGTTGTTTAGGGTGGCCTAACAAGGGCCGACATCTTTTGGGGGAAGTTCAGTTGCGAACATGGTATAAATGTGAATTTCAGCAAGCGTTACTATCAAATGCGGACATGTTCAGATCAAGATTAGAAGCTTTCATGGAACCCTTGACAAAGGAACTCGATGAGATCACCTCGTGGTCTGATGGCCGTGCAAACATCATCGACATTACCCTCCGGTTGTGGTCGTACCTGAAATCCCTTCAGGGAAGACTGGTCATAATTCAACCAGCCCTCGGGGGTCCGTTTGATTCCAAGCTCCATGAGGCATATCATCAAGATGGGCAGCTGTATCGTCCGGCAGCAAGTTCCAAGGCAAAGATTCTGTGGGTTCTGTGTCGCGGTTTTCGAATTGAGGAAGATGGCATAGAGGAGCCTCGTACATTTACAGTTAAAGCACGTGTGGTACTTCAATGAGGATTTAATAATGACAGTAGATTGCAGTACTGAGATGGTACTGAATCAGGTTTGTATATTATTTGAATACAATGCCAAATAAAATCTAGGTCAAGCTCTAATTACTACAAGTCACGTATCAAAATTGTCACTTGTCTGATACTTCATGTCTCATACTTCACAAGATTATGGAATAGGTCCAAATAATACACAGATAATACAAGATAGATGTGCTGGCACACTGAGAGCGCCGTTTTGCGAGAACCAGATTTGCTACAGTTCCTGAGTGGGTTGACGCTTTCTCCTGTATGCCACCTGCCTGTTCAAGAATATTGCCACAGGGATGCCTGGCGGTCATGCGCATAAGGGACTGCTCAAGATCAAATAGAATTATGTGTGAATTTATTTATGCTATTTTTGAGTCGGGCTACTTCGTGGATGGGCTGGAATAACGAGACTACCTCTCTTCCACTTATTTTTTCTTTCCCTTTCTTTTAGATTCTAAACTATAATGTTTCGCAGTGTCGGACACCCCCAGTTTAGGCCAAATGACGCGACCAGGGCTTAGGTTCCCTCTGGGGGGTGATGGCGTGTCGCCTTTCCAACGCCCTTGAGAGGGTGCTTGCATGAGAGCTGACACCTCGCATGATAATCTCACGCGAGGCGTCTGCTTTGAAACTCGTGGACTCCGTAGCTAACTATGCCCAAAGTCCACCCAAATATTGTCTGCTTGATATATGTGTTGGTGATTCTACTTAGCCCACGAAAATCCTAGCTGATTCACAGATCTTCTACTGGAGTTCTCTCAAGAACAGCAGGGGGAAACCCCAGCCCCGTCGGGCGCTAATTAAAGGAGAGGTACTGGTCGGACGTTCCGGTCACTCAAACCAAGAAACGACCCTTGCTGGCCACCCTTGAGTTCTCCTGGCCACTGATGCCTACTTCTGATTAGATTTATGAAGCTATGGGACTGTTCTATGAATGTTATGTGCTCATTGCTTTCGTAGGCCATACATTCATTGCGAATTAAATTAAATGCACAAATGCAAGTTTACTACGTTGGCAGTAGTTACTTGTGACATGATTAAGGATACAATTTGCCTTCTTTTCGCTCTCGATTCAAACTCCTGCAGCTGCCTGATCTCCCACCGGACGGATCACTTCCTATAGGTTGGTTTTGTTGTAGTCTGCCTTGCCATTGCACAATGAAATGACTATTTGATGACCCTAGAATACGACCTAGTCCTTACTAGCCCACTTATTTGACCGAGCTACTTCTCCAGGTCTCTCCCTCAAGCGCTCTTCTCCCTTCCTAAATTCCACCGACCCGCCCCCCACCAATTTTATCGCTAGAGACTAATCATTCCGATCATCACTTCCAAGAGGCCTAAAAAATCACTAAGTACAGTGAATTTTTTTCCCCGAAAAAATGATCAATATGACAAACTCCAATAAACTCTATGCAGTACATCTTACGGGCTGGATTCTTGCTTTCGGGCTTGTCTATGCCGTCTACAAGCTCGGTATGTCATACTATAACTTCCTATAACAACAACGAGAATTCTATTGGTCCTTATCTTTTGGGACTCGCAAAGCGTGTCGAAACATTATCACCAGAGTTGTCGTTGTAACTAAAGACTCCAGCAATTGTGAAATCAAAACCTCGTCCCACCACGATCATTGCTTATTCGGGACGTGACGACCCCGCAGACCCAGTGGGTATTTCAACAGGAAAAGTGTGTTTTGAAGGAGATGGGCAGAAGTACAAGGTCAAAGTCAATATCAGATGCACAGGCCCAATGATTCCGATGACCATTAATCGAAGGGTGCGTATGCGTATCTGTGACTGAGAGTTGGCAAAGGAGTTCTGCTAATAGCAATTTTTTCTAGGGTATGCGCTTCACCTAAACCCCCGCCGACGCTCTGCAAAGATTCGACCGCCAGTTCGAAATGTGGTCTACCTCTGCTGAACAAACACTAGTTATATGATAGTGTGATAGAACAATAGGGTCGGAATATTTTCTGACAGCGAAAACTTTCATTTGTATCATTTTAGTTTGGGTTTGGACGGATAACGAGGGGCTTGTTTTACACGGAGTGACAATTGGGTCTTGGCCGCAAAGACAGGAAAAGGAAAAGTTTTGCAACTATTGATTCCACGATAGATAGTCTAGATAGCATTGATTTCATTTCAAAAAAAAAAGAGAAAGTTGACCCGTAGACTTTCAAACTAGTTTCAAGCTTCTTGAACATAAAAATATGGTTTAGACCGCAGTGTTGCGCACCCCCAAGACACGCCGGTCGCAATCTGACGGCAGTCGCTGAAGCAGGACTATTAGCGCTCGCGCTCATCCTCAAAAAGAAAAGAAAAAGAATAACCATGACCCTGTAACGTCCAGATTCCTCGATGCTATTGACGCATCTACCGTACTGAGATCGTCGCATTATCGAAAAGTCCAGAGGGAACATGCGCATCCGTTGAAGAAGTTGTTGTGGTGTTGCAATCGCTGATTCTTTAAAAGGTAAGTACACCCCATACCCACATCCTACTGTTCTAGGGGGAAATATCACAATAGACGCCCAACCCAAAACCAAGTATGGAAACTATTTTATATGCGAATACTTAGTTTGTTTAAGGGACATGCCCTCAATAGAGCCGACTTGGAGCTGATGCCTAGGATGGTACATAAGAGGCCCTTAGAATGACGATGCTAGGTTCACACTAAATGGCACTGTATTTTGAAGCACAGAGTGTGGACAAGAAGTCAAGTATCTGCGGCATATAATCGGAGCCTTTTTAGGACGATTATACTCGGAGCTCTTATCATGAGAACGATGTCTCCATGAAGAGGCTTGATGGGTTGGTATCTCGCTGATAGCCAGCTCAATCTCCTCCTGCGCCTTCGAGCGGGTTAAGGGAGTTCCCAAGCGACGAGAAATGCCCACGACAAAAGTGGGTGCAGCAACTATAATGATACGGCATAGTGACCGGGTAACGGTGGCATACTATTGCACTACGTCTGAAGCAATCTACAAAGTCGATAAACGTGGGTGCTTTTCTCTTTTCTGCTTCTAAGAGTGAAGAGCTGGTTCATGACAGGGGTGCAGGTACGACAGCTTCTCGGGCGTAAGATCAGCCCTGCTGCGATGTCTTGAGAAGCTAACATGGAGCAGTTTGCTGGCGCATGACGTCACATAGCTTGGTAGCAGCAAGGTATTATTGCTTATAGCTCTAGTTGGTTTTAGATTAGAGATGTAGTTGTGTGTAGAGATGAGGTTTGCACTAGCGTCTTCAAAGCCACCAGCGCAACGCGTTTGGGCATAACGGCAAGTTAGATCTCAGCTAGCAACGTGCTGCAGACCTACAGAATGTTTTCTATATGTTCAATCACATCATTTACGAATATCCGTCTACAACTTGAGTGTACGGGGGGCTGGCATGAGCACTGGGTTAGGACTCAAGAGGTAGAAGGGGTAGCCGCACTAATTGACGAACGCTCAATCCCCGCAATCCCTCCCAGAAATCGCAGAAAATCGAGAAAAATGGCGATGAGATCAGAATATCACCTACTACTGCTGTAGTGACTTTTGTAATACTGCAATTCATTTCTGTGGAGATAAGTCGACATTAAGAATAATTTAGTGCGGATCTTTTGGTCCACCACGATTTCGGAGCTGGCTCGTGCTCCCCTTCCAAACCGACCGGTGAAGCATGTAAATCTGCAGCTGCTTCCTCAGGAGCGGTAGTACTGTTGTACCCTCTTGCACAAGTGCTCGGATGCATTTTCTTCATGCGGTCCAGATTTTGTAAACAGGGTGATCAGCCTGCGGCTTCATGCCTAGACGTTAAAAGTGCTTCCAGGCTGTGAAGATTGTGGAAATCGGTAGCAGCGTCAAGTAGTATTGCTGTAGAAACCAATGTGTCTAGATTCCTATACATCACACCAATTGATCGTTCAGAGGTATGAAGCTTCATAGCCATGCTCCATGCAAATACTGTTTAGACATAATGGGTATCGATTTTGTCGTAAGCTAGTCCTAAATAGGAAAATGCGAGAGGTACTGCCCTCCCAACTGAGCACCTTATTCTAGCACGACCACGGGACAGCTAGCAGATTCAACACATCATCGAGCCATATATGTACTTCTTCCTTTGTGTCTTCTCTCCAGATGCTTCCTAGACCTCTTGACAACCTCTCAGCGAGGGAGATGTAGATTGTCGCAGCCTAGTTCATTCCCAGCGGGCAATCCAGCGGGCAGGCGATACAATACGAATCTTTTGCTTGCGGAAATGACTGACAGTTTGCGTATCTCTATCAAGAATCAATCACTCAGCTTTCCGACTTCTTCCTGTCTGCTATAGCCGGTCCGGCAATAGCTTCCATGCATTTAATAGAGCGTGGTGGTTGGTTATGGCGTGGTCCGTGCACCATTATATTCTCCTCTTGCTATTGTCATGACTCTGCACTTCAGAAAAGTCATCGAATTCATCACAATATATCTTCTTGAAGGAGAAAGAATCATTCAAGTACTAGTGCGCAAGTGACGATATAATGGTACTGTATCATTTTGGTGTTCTGTCCTATGCGCGTGGAATTTCAATCCCTGCTCATTATGGCTGAGGACCTCGTTTTCCATCTCACTTAATTTTGATCGCTTTTATGACAATTTTCGATTTGGATATAGTTTCTCAGACCGGTATCAATGAGCCTGATATGTCCTACCACCTGCCAACAATATCGGAATAATCCGAAACCGGTTCGAATGTTAAATTAGTGCCGATTTACTGTCTTGCTGGCGTTCTTGGCTCCAAAGCCCGGCAATGCCAAACGTGGTGCTGTTATGGTCGACAGAGAGCAATCCAACTTGTACTCAGACAATGCTGGTGCCGAATTATTTGGAAGCTATTAAAGAGTCTGCTGAGCGTCTGAATTTTCGTGCGAGCACTTGCCTGATAAGCAATTGGCTCAAAGGAGAAATTTGGCCCAAAGCCCAGCTAGCCCGCCCTCGTCCCTAAACACCACCGGGCGCTACTTGTAATTTCGACAGAAAACTAAATAACATATCATTTTAGGGGGTCTTCAAGGAAGACTGCCGGATATTCACATTTCCAAAACTTCAATAGACTATAAATCAATTGGCTAGGACATACGGACGGCGGGGCAATATTTGCCAAGACATCGTGAGAGCCGAGTCGGTAAATATGTAAGGCCCCGATGGGATCTCCCCGTAGCCTCACTGACAAGTCATCTGTAAATTCGAACTAGTTTATCTCTATGGAATGCTGCTTCAACCCTCATTCGGGTACATATTCCTTGACTTTGAAGAGGTTTTTTTGCATTAGGGACAATTCTGTGCAGCTAGCTTAGCTTACGAGCACGTACCCCAAATTCCCCAATATGGTACTGAACATCGAAAACCATTCGTCACATGTGTCGCTGACCTTATCATGATCGCACGCATCCATAAAGACTAATTCCCTAAATGAGTCCCGGATCCTATACCAAATTACTCCAAAACAAACATCTCCCCATGCCATCCGTAAGTCCTCGCCAAACGCCTCCCCATCCTCCTCGCATTACGAAGAGGAAATTTGCCGGCCGGATGCGGCTCGTGAAAATGAATACTGCGCTCAACATCGAGCTTCGAAGGCGAGAATTGCCAGACTGAGCCGTACAGCTTCTCGGGAGCGAAGCCTGTCTCTGCCATGGCGAAGAGGAAGTCGGCCCAGGATACTTCACCAGGCAGATCCTGCTGGGATGGCTTGTGAAAAAGGGCTTTGAAAACTTTGAAGGCGCGGTTCTTGAGGATGAATGTAGGTTGGACATCTTCCTTTGGTGGTGGCGCGATAGGGGATTCTTGAGTAGTGGCGGAAGAGCCCTGAGTCGAGCCCCGTGTCTTAGGCTTGACCTTTAGCTGAGAAGGCACGAATTTTGAAGGGGCTTCTGCAGAACCAAGGCGCAGCGATGAAAGAGGAGTGATCACATCGTCCTGGGACTCACCAGGGGTAGATTTCTTTGGTTCCTTGGCAGGCTCAACCCATTCAGGAGTTCGCTCTAATTGACGTGCCTCTTTGAAGAGGTGTTGCACGAGTTGATCGAGTGATTTCCCAATCTTTTTACGGTAAGCCTTATCAATGTCCGCCCAGAACAGATCCAGGTTGCTCTCCGCTTTTCGCATGCTTTCTGTATTCTGCTTCGTTCTCTTTTTGTCGGAAGGATAGTGGAATCGACCTTCCATGGGGGCGCCATATTTAGCAAAATCGATAGCTGAGAGATTGTTATGGACCTCGACCAATTTGGAAAAGCGCTGTAGAAAATCCTTCTCAATAGCCTCCCGATGATCCACGTATGCGTGATCGAAGCCAGCAGCCCAAGGCTGATAAATTTCCAATTCGTGCTTGACGTGGGCCATCACACCTAGGTCACCGAATACCCGAGCAACCCAAGATGAGAGCTTCGCCTTCTCGTTTGGATCCTTTTGTGTGCGATATTCTATCTCATCGACGAGGCCAGGGAGTCCTAGAAGCATGAGTTGGTCTTCTTTCCAGAGGCTCTCAAAAAGCCACATCAATGGCTCTGTTCTTCCTCTACTCGAAACTTGAATCATGGTGGATCCTGGAACAGCTGGTTGGCGGATGAAGTGCGAGCGCAGAGGGGGAGATGCCACAAAACCATGTTTTAGATTGAGGATTGGACCCTTCGCTGACTGATCCAGATCGTACCTTAAGGTCAACAGTGCCTTCATGTACTCCGATGGAAGCAATTTGTGGGGGGTGATGACTCTAGCGTACTTTTCTTGAAGGGCTGAAAGATTTGCTAGTTGCTGATTGATGATGTCCCATACGATTAGAATGCTATATGCATCTCCGATGACGGTGCCTATAACTCGGGTCCAGAATAGTGGCTTTTCAAGTACTGGATGTCGTTGTCCATTCGTATCAAGGAGCATTTCTTGCCGATGATCACTCCAAGCTCGTAAGACATCGGAGAAATAACCAGCTTCCGATAAATTAGCACTCATTCTCTTCAACCAAAAGAACAAGACGTAGAGCTTATAACGCATCTCAAGAGCTAATATAATGTGCGCTTTCAGACGCTGTTAACGAATAGATCGTCTATCGGCTCTCGGGCTTCGAGATACGCTCAGACAGTGACTTATTCCTATGAAAGTATGACTTACGATCTTCCCTCAAAGCCCTTATATGATCCTCTGCGTCCGTGAGCTTAGCAGCAACTAGAGCTTTGAGGCGAGTGAAATCGAGTTGGGCGGGAAGGCGATAGGGAGCCTCGGCAGCTAATGACGCTACGGTCGGGTAGTCCGAACCATCTGATATGGAAGGCGGCTCTGGTTTGACAGGTGTCTCCGGACCGGTCAAATCACTCAGCGTGAACTCGTGAAGGATCGAGCAACAGCAATCCACGAGAAAGCGTAGGACTCTTTGCTGGATCTCCAAGATCCATAGAGCCTCACCGGGCTGGTACGCAAGACCATTGAACGTCTTCATCATGCCATCCTCGTCATCATCCCAAGAAGCCAAGCGACCATATGTCTCGACCGTTTCTCCGTCAAGGTACATGGTATAGACGTTGAGGAATGGAGGCATGAGGGCACCACCGACGCGCCCTACCCTCGAAGCCTCGAAATCCGCGTGCGCGAACATGCTCGGCGGATGTCGACCCCTGGAGTTCAGGAAAAACAGAAGTGTCTTCCCTTTGGATAAATCCTCGACGTTCACGTAAGGCCACATGTATGCCTCTCGGAATTTCGTCCTGCCTGGCTCCACTTTCCCTTCCTTCAATAGCGCTTCATAATCCGGGCGATGGGACGCAGACATTTTCGGCCACGCCTCTAAGATGATCTTTCTGCGCTGAACCTTGGTCTTCTTGCCCCAGCGTTTGCGTAGCACGTCCTCGTATCTCTCCACGACTTGCCGGAGAGTGTTCCATTTAGATATGACCTCTGTGGATCGCTCTCGGGCTTCTCGTTGGGCCTCCTCAGGAGTGGGCATCGAGGTAGGCTGCGGTAGTCCAAGGCCAGAAAAGTCACCAGCAGCGACTCTCCGCCACAGGTCATCACCGTCATCGTCGTGCGGAAGCGCGTTCAATGCTCCGCGAGGGAGGCCGAGCTCATCGAGCTGAGGCTGCCGTAGAATTGAGCCCATGTCGTTTGAGGGCACAAAGACCGTGGGCTCGTCTCCTAGAAACGTAGTTTCTGTACCCGTTTTGGTAATGTTGGTAGTTTAGGTTTGTGGGCTCGGATCCGTGTTTCAAACGGGAAGCACGGTGAATCGCCAAGTCACATGACCTATCATGGAGGAAATTTATCTCACGGGGTCAGACGGCACGCCAGAGAAATTTCCAGCTGCCTAATTGGTTATTATAGTTTTCGGCGTTTTTTAACGCAAAACTATTCTAAAATAAATAAAAAGCAATAGATTTTTTTTGGCAAAGTATTTAAAAAAAAACAAAAACTATTTTACAAATAAATCTACAAATATAAAAACTATAATTTATTATAATTATTAATTAATTTATAATTAATTTATAGAATATTTTAGCTATAGATAAAAATTATAATTAAATTATTTATTTATTTATATATATATATTTTTTTTTTAGTTAATATTTTTAATAAAGATTAAAGTATAATGTTGTATATAATGGATTTATAGGCTTATTTTTTAATTGGTTTTAATGGCGGCAGAATAATTTTTATTATTTGTTTTTATGCTTTTTAATAATATATTTAACATTTATCTAATATTTACATATGTTTTTTTGATTATTATATATTTTTTTTATTTAAATCCGATGTATTATAGTTAAATATTAAAAAAAAGCAGTTATAATTGCAAAGAACTAGAAACAAACGAAATCCTTCTATTATTTAATTATATGCCTTTTAATAATATATTTAAAAGCTTTTTAATATTTATATATATTTTCTTAATTATTATATGTTTTTTTTATTTGGATCTAATATATTATAATTAAGTATTAAAAAAATAAAGGCTTATGGTTGTAATATTAGTATATTAAAGGATATAAGTACAGCAAATGTTATTCGAAATTACAAATAATATAATAATCGGAATATATTAGCTATAAGTTTAAAAAAAAGAAAATTACCTTAGCTTTTAAATAAACTAATAATTAAATAAATTAATATTATAAAAACTATTGATTTATATATTTAAAGAATATAAATTATATTTTTTGTATTTGTAGGTTTATTTGCAAAGTAGCTTCTGTTTTTTCTTAGACTCTGCGGTGGGTGTTTTGGGTGGTGGGCTGCGATTGGCTCGTAGTTCTCGGAGTTCTAAAAAGGGTTTAGTGTCCTGGCTGTGGGTCCAAAAACACCACTAAGGAGGAAATGTGCCCCGCTAAATTCATTTTCAACTTTCTTTCATCCTCAATCCACAACCACAAAACCAGCCAATGGTTTGCAAGAGTCCATTCCTTGTTGTGATTACTACTTTGCTCCTGTTTTATATTTCAGTGCTCAAGTGCGTACTAATTTTACCACAGAGGTTCCCAATAACCTTGCGAACCATTCGCTGGACCACTTCTCCATCCACCACGGAGACCTAATTCTTTGTATCTACACAATTTTACTTTAGGAACCGGAATAGCTTGTGTTGGCCCTGTAATAATGCGAGACATACCCAGTGGCAATGCCTGCATCTTGCACAAAAGCCCAAATAGAAGCGCTATCATCATTGAACCTGCGTTCCTTTGCTTGTCGTCAAAGGCCCCTATTACCACAAGCAGATTTTCGCTTTATTCTTTCATGGCCAACATCCATTCTAAGATGTTTGCGGCGGTCATAGCTTTGAACATGTTCTTCAAAGAAGTCTTTCAAGGAATGAGCGTCTTGAACCCTCGAAAGTGACGATGTCGTTTCCAGAAGTCTTGAAACCTGCCATTAAACGTCTCCGAAGACAGGTGAGAGCAAATTTTGAAGTTTTTCGTGTTCCTTTATATCAACATGGCAGCTTCCTCATCATCTGACACCCCCAACCTGAATCAAGCCCCTCCCCTGACCGAGCCCGCCCGCTCAGCATGGTTCAAAGCGGCCGAGCCGAAATCCAACTACGATGCCGTGACCATCATCTTCCAGCGCGGGCTCGGCGCCTCCTTCGCCGACATGGAAGGTGTGCACCGCCAAATTCACGCCGAGTGTGAGAAATCCGGGCTCCTTTCCCTCCTAGACTGGGACGCCTATGAAGCTAAACAGCCGTACCGAGTCGCCCAGACAAATATCTTGAAAGTGCTGAAGGAGACAGAGTGGGGAGGGAGTAAGGAGAGGGCGCCGGTGCCGGAGAAGTGGTTGACGGCTTGGACGAGGATTTTTATTCTCAGAGAGTGGCAGACTGCTGTTATGGAGCGCAGGGATCGGAGTGCGCAGTTGACTGGGCGGGCTGGAACGCTGTCTGGGACAATCATCCATTTGAGCGTCATCGAACCCGGCGGTGCAATCCATGAGCCTATCGCTGAAGCCGAGATCCAGTCTCTCCGCTGCATACAAGACCTCTCCTCCGCTGACCAGACAAAGATCGGAAGTTACCGGTACGCCAACTTCATCAAAGAGTTCGAGGCCGAGATCAACGATCAGAGGAAAGTCTCATCTGCAGCCCTAAACGAGCCGTTGAACCTAAGGCATGGACAGCTGACGTGGGTGCGGCCCAACAAGAAGGTTAAGGAAATTGTAAACCAGGCATTGTTTGAGCAGAGTCTCTCGGAGTTATTCAAGAACCGCAAGAATGAGAGGTTGGATTTCCAGTTCTGGATGGAGAATGAGGGAGAGAAGAAAACGAGGGAGGCAAGAGCCCGTGCTGGTCAGAGAGTGAGGGATGCTTCACCTGCTCCGCCACCCGTTCCTGGTAAAGGCAAAGCTCCAGCGTCCGATGAAACTTCTGTACCTAGTCCCAGCAACCAGCCAAAAGAGTCTTCCAATCTTCGCCCAAAGAAATCATCCTTCCTCACCACGCCGCGCAAATATGAGCCCCTCAAAGCCGAGAAACCCAAAGACGTCTACACGCCTCCGTTCCCCTCCAAGTTCTCCGAGACAGACACAACACCCAGCGAAGAGAACTTCGGGCACCGGCTCAGCAAGACCCGTACCTCTCTCATACAGAAATTCAAGAATATCTCGTTTCCTCAGAGTCCAACCTCGCCGAAGCAGGGCAATGTGTCGAAGAAGGGTACAGTGGTCGGAGGGCAGAGTCGTTTTAAGGAGCAGATTGAGGATCCAACGGAGGGGTTGGACAGGTATGAGCGGCTAGAGAGGAGTTTCCAGGTCGTGGAGAAGAGGGAATTCGTGAAGGGCGTCGGGGATCAGGAGGGGAAGCTTCCAGATCCGAGTGATGAGCTCGTAGAGGGAGTTGAGGAGTTGAATATCGAGACGAAGGAAATTGTCGAAGAGGATGAAGAGGACTTGCCGCAGGGTCCAGAATGGTTGGTCGCAGAGTAAGTATCTGTCCAGTTTACCCTTCTGACAAACCAGCTACTAAATCATAACCAGGCTCAGCCGTCTGCAAAACAGCCCCCTGCTAACCCAGCTCCGCGGCCGCGGCGACGCCACAACCAACATCGACCGCTGGAAGCACAGCTGCGCCTTCTTCCAGACCGACTACCACAAAATCGGCATCAACGAGCTCGTCCGCATCGCCGGCCTCAAGAGACCGCTCTACCAATACCAAGCCTTCGGCGTCTTCTGGCAGATGATCCGCGGGCGCGAAGTCGGGGGCGGCTTCGTAGCCGACGAGATGGGACTCGGCAAGACGCTCTCCTTCCTCGCCTACATCGTCGTCGAGCGACAGCTCAGCTTTCTCAAAGAAGATGTCGAGATGTCGCGCGCCGCCAAAGACGGGCGCCATCTAACCGTCAAAGATAACATGACGAAAAACCACTGTCCGAGCGAGCACGAGCGGCACCACGGCTGGATCTGCTGCCCCTGCGTGGGCTCCAACATCACGGCACTGATGAAGCCCAAGCCCGGCGTGCGGCTCGCGCTCGTGCCGCCGGGGCTCGTGACGCAGTGGCGGGCGCAGTGGTACGAGCACGTCGACATGAGCGAGGCGCGGCTGGGCATGCGGCTCGCTATCGCGCACGACGCGATGTTCGCGCCGGGAGACTACGCGGACGACAACGCGCGGCACTATGCACTCCACAAGAACATGGCTGCGGACCACGGGGCGCACGGGTATATCGAGACTAGGAGCGCGACGGCAAGCGCGCCGGCGGAGTATAAGAAAGGCCCGGCGAAGAGCGGCGACAATACGGCCCGGCGGAACCAGGAGCGCTACTTGCTGCTGACGACGGCGACGGACTTCAAGAACAATGTCCTGAAGCGGTATGAGTATGACGGCCACATCGTGCGGATCAAGAACGGGAAGGCGGAGTGGGTGAAGGCGAAGCGGCATAGCATCGTCTTTGGTGTTGCGATGCTCGATGAGTGCCACGAGGACTACCTGAAAGGCAAAGGGCGGGCCGACATCCTCGCGAAACTCGACCCGGGCTATTTCCCCTTCCTCTGGGGCTACTCCGGGACACCACTCCCCGACAAACCGCGCGGCCTGGAAGGCGTCATATACGCCCTCGAACAACACCGCATCCATAATACGCTCGACAAGACCGGGAAACATGTCAGGACGCTGACCTGGAAGACGAACGATAACAAAGACCTGCCTATGTCCGCCGTCACATACGACAAGCTCGACGCCTTGTGTAAGGATTTCGACTATTACCACAGCCGCAACGTCGGCTACAAAGAGATCATGGACCTCCCCGAGCGTCTGTCCCCCTTCCTCGAGACCTTCATGCTCCGCCGCACCGCCGAGACAACGTGGTTCAACCGCCCGCTCATCAAGCTGAACCCGCATTACCACACCGACGTCTTCCTCAAAGCCAACCCCTCCATTACTGGCTTGCACTTACAGCCCCTCTTCGAGAAGTTCTCCGCAAAGATCGAGAACCTTAAATCCGCGCGCCTTATCGAAATCCAGGAAAAATGGGACGCAAAAACGAATGCCGAGCGCGGGCATACCAGACGTCCAACGAAGTTGTCTTTTAATGCCGAGTGCCAGGTCGCGTGGGAACAGCGCGTGCTAGTTACGTTCCCGTATCTAGTCACGTACTTGATGCACGGGTGGCAGGGGCGGAAGATCGATTTCAGTCGGGAGGCGTGCGCGGGCTGGCGGGGCGAGAAGGGCGAGAAGAGGAGTCCATTCTGGAAAGACATCGAAAAGATAGCAACTGCATCCCCAAAAGCCGCATGGCTGTATCAATTTTTAAGGGAACATATTCTAGATGGTCAGGATGTGAACGGAAAGAAGAGGAAGCTAGTTATTATCACGAGCTTTAATGTTGTTGGGATCGTGCTGAAGATCGTAAGTCATACTGTCCCTCTCGATGTCAGTGGGCTGGTAGAACGTACTAATGGATGATGGTGATAGTTCATCGAACACTACTTCCCGCAAACCCGCTCCCAAATCGGGCTCATCCACGCGGCCATGCCTCCCGCCTTACGCCACGAAGCCGTAAGTTCCTTCTGGGACTCGCACACCAAGCACAACTTCCGGATCCTCATTGGGCCGCCGCGCCTCGTGGGCCAAGGGCTAGATTTGACCAGAGCGGCGCACGTCGTGCTCATGGAGCCGGACTATGTGTTCCATCGCGAGACGCAAGCTTACGCGCGCGTGAACAGGATCGGGCAGCGGAATAGAGAGACGTTCAGCTATCGCTTGATCTGTGCGGAGGGTAGTGTGAATAATGATATTGAAAAGAGGATTGTGGAGAGGGGCGTGGAGAGAGGGGAGATGGTGGGGAGGAGGAGAGAGGAGAGGAGTGAATGGGCGCGGGAACAAGAGCAGGGCTTCGAGTTTGGGTTTGGGAATCGGCAGGTCGAGAGAGAACGTGAGAGGGTGCGTGATGATCATGCTTCGGAAGACGATGGGAGACGGGTCCAATTCGGCGAGGCGGTTGCCGTTCCGCCGGGGCAGGGCTCCTCCTATCAAGGTGTTGAGGACTGGGTGCAGAGAGTTTCTGGAGATATGGAAGATGTGGAGCGGCCGCGAGACGCAGGTGGGAGGTGATACCCACCTTATCAGAGTGTGGGCGCGTTCGAGTTGTTAATGTATCAGCGGAAGGGGCCGGAGTAATTGGTTTGCTGGTTTTTTCGGTATATTGTGTTGTATTCCGGTCGAGTCTTTTGCGTCCGAAGTTTGGCGTTATATATGTTTGTTCGGAAAGTTGCGTTTGCTGTAGAAAAAAATGTAGAAGAGTAATTCATCGAAGTTGAAACTAGGATATGCACTCCTATTTTAAGCGAGGCCCCCCTTAGCGTGTCCACTGCGTCGTCCGTAAAGTGGCGTACAGGCATCGCTACCACCATTTGTGCTTGTGCTAGCCATTCCGTCCACTAGGTACTGATCCGGTGACCCGAAGATACGTCTGTATGTGCACATTCTGCGCCTCACAGAACGATACAAACGCGGTGCTAGCGCTGTTGACCTGGCCGGAGAAAGCAGTCGGACGAACTGGTCCGAGAAAGCGTATCCAGCGCCAACGTCGGCATGGTACTAGCGCTGTTGCTAGCGGCAAGTAAAACAGGGCCATAAGCCACGGCTGCGATGGATGTATTGTCGTTGGCGGTAATAGTGCGGAAGGGCATAGGCAATGTGACTGTGACGGTGTCGCCAGATGTCCAAGTGCGGGACATGGTGGCATATTGGCCTGGGATGATGTTGAGTCCAGAGACAGGATTGCCATTGATAGCGATAGCCACCCCCTTCGTCCACGCCGGGATCCTAATTTTCATATCCCAGGTCCCGGAGCCGGTTACCTTGATGGCGGTGGTGTCGGAGATAGGGTCTTATGGATCACATAGTACGGCACATTACCATTACTTAGACTCCCTTGCTCTAGCGCCGTAAAATCCGATTCCGAAAATCTAGACAGATACCCCGTTGCATATCCCGCGGCCGCATTGTTAGCTTGGCATTGCACCATAGCCGCTGTCATCGTTGCTGCCTGCGATTTACATGTTGAGTCTCTTAGCGTAGCATAGCATCGAGCCCACGCCGACAGGAAGTGGCCCTGGGCATGGCCGCGGAAGGGGAAGGTTGGATCGTCTCAGCCGCCATTGGTGGTGGCTCCGTTCGTCGAGAGCTTGTGGCTGGCTCTGAAGACGTATAAGAGTCTGTTTACGTCGACGTACTTCAAGTAAGTCAGTGCCCGCGCTTGGTTGTCGTAGAGGCGACCGGAGTTCAGCGTGACTTAGCTGATGTCGAAGGGTGTTGCAATAGTATGTCCGTCTGGAATTGTTGGAGGAGATATCTGGCCAACGGCGGGGGTAGTGAGGAATGAGAACGCAGTAATAGCTATACTGAATCTCAACGCAAATTGTAACATTTTGGCCAAAACTCTTCGACGAGTGATTTGAGACTTCCGATGTGAACACAATCGTCTCCGAGTTTCGATCCACTCAGATCGAGGAAAGTCAGATTCCTTTTATAAGCCTATGCCTGTCTTTTTCAGGTCGTAATAATCCTTGTGGTGGCATCGTGCAAAGCGCTCAGATCCGGAGCCAGTTACGCCCATGTCAATAAAAGTGATATCTTGGAACATTTCGAATTTTGATCGGTGCGGCAGACAATATCAACACTTCGATTGGTGCGCTAATGAGGCTCGTCCCCGCTGCACCCCTCATTCTCATCCCCAGGTACTTCTCTACCCCACAAACAGGCAACACATTTCCACTATATCAAGACAATATTCTGCCAGCGGACAAAAGAATCCTGGATCGAAAAGTGTCTCTTGTTGGATTGTAGAATCTTAGATTTGTAATGTAGTGCGGTTTTGAATGTTTGCCCTCACCGGAGTAATAGATCGCTCCACTTTGCCTTACACCTTTGATTATCCATTGGAGATATCAATCTCCTTCCAATAGTGATACTGGCTTTGGATGCTGCCTTGCGATGACCCGTAGGAAATAGTACTTGAAATCTTTTTAATCAAAATGCGAAGAACACTTGGAAACGCTGCGCATTGCTATGCCTTCAAACACCCCTATCCATGCTGATCCGACGTGACCCGAGGCAGGTCTCTACATCCCGTTCTGCGCTTTGAATTTATCCCAGCTCTCGTTCAGCGTGGCGAAGATGAGCGCAGCGAGCATTTGTGTTTCTGTGCTTGCATCTTGTGGCAACTGCAATTCACATTAGCCCATATCCTACAAGCATGTATATCCCCTCTCCCCGACGACCTATTTCAAGAATAAGAGGGGACTTCGAACGTACCTTATCAGGATGACACTTCCCAATCGCCTTCATGTAGTTAATCTTGACCTTATTGTTTTGAACAAGTTCATGCATCCCGATCTTCTTCCAATTACTCCCCTCCCACATCACGTTATCTAGAGAACCTAGTAAAGCGCGGAGATTATCCCTCTTCCCATCTCTCCACGCGCCAATGCGTCCTTCGACTTTATCAGCAAGCGCGAATTTCTCGTCATCTGCGCGCTCGGCCTGCTCATTCGCCTTCCTCAGTCTCTCCACCGCCGCGGAATTCGCTCCACTACCGCCATTCAAGTCCTGCATTGCCGAAGGAGGAGGTCTCCGTTTCGGCTTGGAAACGGCTTTCGGTTTTGGTGCAAGAGCACGTTCGCAGCGTGTGCGCCCTTGGATCGCTGTCGGCCCACCAACGCCGACTTCGACGCACGATTTCCAGACCGCGCCCGCGTCGGCCCATTTCTCCATTTGCTCGAGGGCCTCGGCTTTGCGGCTCAGTGCTTTGCCGTAGAATTCTCTCATGTCTTTCTTTCCGCCGCCGTCTCCTGCGCCTAAGTCTATGCTTTCGTTGTGGCCTTGGCTCGGGCCGATGAGGGATAAAGCGGTGTCGGCGTCGGTGACTGCTTGTTTGGGGACGCCGGTTTTGAGGGAGGTGAGCGCGCGGTTGCAGAGCAGGATGATGGTTATGGGGTGGGAGTCTGGGAGGGAGGACAGAGAGGTGGTGTAGGATTTGTGCGCGGAGTCATAGTCGCCGCGCTTGTAGTGGTTTGTGCCTGCGAGACGGTGTTGGTGGGAGTTTTGCAAGGCGATGGCGGATACGGAGGGGATGTTCCGTAGTGGTGCTTTTGGACGCGTGGGAATTGGTGTTGATGGTTTTGATAGGACAGGTGTTGGACGCGAGGATGTTGGTTTGAGTTTCGATTGTGAAGGCGCGGGGGAAGAGAAGAGGTCGGGCTCAGGCGTTAGTTGCGGTTGTGGTGTAGCCTTTTTCCGCCGCGCAGGGCTTACGTACGCCTGAGCTGATTGTTCTTCAACGGCTTGTTTGCTTATTCGTGACCGTGGATCTGAATGCAACGCCTGCTGTTGCCATCGTGGCGCTGATGCTTTCTCTGGAGGTGGTCGTGGAAGTGAAGGAGACTGATCACGTGAAGAGCTTGGGCCAGAGGTGAAGCGAGGCTCAGGGGCTTTCGCTTTCCTAGGCGGTGGACGTCCGCCAGATTCTAGCATCAGAGCCTCATCTGTGACATCTGGGGCAGACGCCTTTTCAGGTCGCCTGCGCCTTTCCGCAGTTGCTTTGCGCTCTGCCTGCTCCCTCTCGGCAGCTTCGCGCATCCATTTCGGCTGGTGGGGATCTGAATCTTGTTGAAAATCTGCTACTGCTTTTTGAACATTCTTCTTCGACGTCTTCCATAGAGAATTCGCGGTTTTGAACAGATTACTGCCGACAGCAGCAGCAGTTTTCGACAAATCAGACTCTCCGTTTGGTGATCGACTGTCGTCTCTCCGAGGCTGAGAGCGATCTCGCCCCTCCTCGCGCATCCAAGCAGGAGTATGTTCCTGTCTTTGCCCATCGCGGGATGCATCTCTGCGGTCTCCATTAGAGGGGCCATTGTTTCTCCTAGGATCCCGGCTCTGCTGTTTTTGCTTTGCCTGACGATGCGCATCGTTCAGTATCCACCCTACAGCAGCTTGTACATCAAGACCACCCCCACTTTCAGTCAAAGCTCGCCGCGATTGCTCAGCTGAGAATCCCATATCAACAAGGCCCGCGACTGCTTTGTCCCAGGGATCATCAGATTCGGGTGCAGATTCTGACTCTGGCGCAACCTCTCTCGTAGCAGGGCTTGGCCGCCTTACTTCCTCCACAGGCTTGCCCAGATCTCCCAAGAAATCATCCTCGTCGGCTGAGGTTGTAATGGGCGCAGGGGTTGAAGTTGCAGGCTTCATCTGCCCGAGTCCAAATGGATCATCGTCGTCTCCAAACTGATCACCTCCTAATGACCCTGATGGTTGTTCCCACGCGGAAGGTTTGCTCAGATCTGGTTGTTTGTTTCCTCCAAAACCAGGTGTGCTGGTCCCGCTGCTCGGTGGTGGGTAGAAGCTCGACTTGTCAACCTTGGTATCTGCGTTGAAAGCAGTGAATAGATCGTCATCTCCTCCACTTTTAGCCGTACCATTTGTGCCAAAGCTCGTAGGTGCCGCAGGAGTAGCGCTCCGCGAAGCTACCGGCGGTGTAGATGTCGCACTCCTACTCCCCAGCCCCTCCCAAGCCTGCGAGTTCCCAAATTGAGTCTCATACTGCTTCCTCTTTGCCTCTTCCTGTTTCCGCTTCTCTGCCAACAGCTTCGCTTGTTGTTCTTGTAGCGATAAAGTGCTTTGTTTCGCCGAGCCGAAAGAGACGAGGTTCGAGAAGCTGTCGGGAGTCGCAGACTTGGGCGGCGCAAAGGCAGATGGTTTGGAAGCTCCAGAAGCTTGGGTCGAGAGGGGAGTATTTCGGCCGGAGAATTGAGGTGGGGGTGTCGGCCGCAGAGAGGGATAGTAGTTTCCTGTGCCCGTGGGTGCTTTCGTGGCGTTTGAGCTGCCGGAGGAAGCTGACCAGTCTAGGCCGTTCAGGTCATTCATCGTGGGGAAAGGGATTGCTGACACAGTAAATCGCGCATTTACGGCAAGATAAGAATCATTGGGTAGAGTGAGGTATTTTTGCGACGTGTTTGGCAGGATCGGTATCTATGCTGCGTGATAGTTTGTGGTGGTGTGTTGATGTTCCACTGGGAGGCATTTCTTGGCACGGCGCCTCCGAACCTTCTAGCGCGCGTCTGTCAGATTTCTAGGAAGGGCTTGGCGCTGACACGTGCTGTAGCTGCATAGGAGTACAAACTTACTTTTTACGAGCAACGAGCAGCAGAATAGCCTCGTTGCGACTGGATCATCGCAGGATTCTTGTGCTTGACTACTGACCGGATGCATCTATCCACTTCCAGCCTCTTTCGATATCATGAATCGATAAATGCGGTACTCAGAAGAACCATTGGCCGCTAATACTCCTCCACACAGGCACCACCAGCATCTAGAAGTCTGCATGAATCGTTAGGTACCATCGTCACGAATCATGTACAATCTATGTTCCTACAACTCCAGCTCCTGGTCTCCTTCAGCTCCTCTGTTTTTTGTTCTCGAGCGTTCTCCTCAAGCTTTCAAGGGCATGTGAAGATATCAGATGCCTTCCACAGGTTACTTTCGGTTGATCGCCAGTTTCAACACGGCAAAACCTTCCCCTGTCCTGCCCTGAACTCTGTCAGGTTCCCAAATCCCAAACCCACATTCCCGGATGCCCTAGTCCAGCATTGGGGAGATCGTCATGGAATTGTGGGCATGAACAGACCAGACGCTGGAATGTGCACCGTTGCGTCTTTTCCCGAGCATCCTAGCCTGGAAAAGCAAGGCCCCCATGGAAGAAGACAATGCTGTACCTTGAGAGCACAAATGTGAACTGCTCGTTCAGGACGACTGTATAACTCCCTGTGTCTTGCCCCTTCCTTCAAGGTATTCGTATGACACCGGCCTGCTTTATGAACATCCGACATTTGACGTCGGTGGCCCCTTCATGATAAGTCTCCCCGAAGCCCCCAATCCGGGTCCGTTGCCCACCTCCACGCGAAGGCCGTGGCCTAGCAGGGATGACGCCGGAGTGTACCTGCATATCGGGTTTGCCCGTTAACGCGACAATCCCAGTCCAATATCACCCATGGAGCGAACTGGGAATATCGTCACTCTGGGCAAGGGCCTGTTGACCAGTCAGCAGGGACGTGGATGCATCGCGGAAGGCAGACCATCGGATCCGAGCTGTCATATCAGTCAAGGCACAGAAGACAGAAAGAGGACAAGGTGGACGCAGGGATGGGCAGAAGAAGTAACGTAGTGGTGCCTGTCCTGTGCTGTGCTGTCATCATTGAGATCCTGATTGATTCCTGAATCATATAACATGCAAATAAAGTGCGCTTTGATCAGTTCGTCCTCTCCACCACACTTGTTTCCACATCATATATCAATTGGTCTGCACAACGCCCTTCTGAGTGGTGGCCTGTCAACAACCCGGCTCTTGCAGCACCCTTCACACGCCCATCCCTGGCGGTTCCCAACCCAAGCAGCCCGTTAGCTGCAGGCCCAGGAAAAATCCCCAAGAAATTAATATCGGGGTACATCAACTCTTCAAAGAGGCAGTTGCGGCGAGCACAACTGGAAAAAGGAGAAATTCACGCGTCTGGCCAGCTTCTGCTTCCTTCCAAACTTTTTTGCCTTCACGATACTTCGTACGATTTGCCCTGTGCATCGCCGGCTGAGCTCGTGCCACTGCTTGTTCCCCACAGCGTGCTAGGATCAGAGGCTTCTAGTACTTAAGGAAGCGACGAACCGGTACTATAGCAAGGTTTGGATCTCCAACTTTTGCGACACAAAAGTTGCGGCAGACTGAGCAGCGCGCCATAGGCACTAAGAGACATTTATCTCGGGATTGAACGCCTCGAACTACGACCATCAACATCTTCATCAAGTCCAGTCGAGGGCACGGCGATCAACTATAATTCACCCCTGGACGCGCTTCGAGGTTGAATTGCATCATTAGCATCAACTCTAAAAATTTCTCGGGCTTGAGCTTGAGCCCTTATCACCCACCCGCACCAGCCGATAAAGCGGTGCCACGACACCAAGCCAGCATCCGACTCTCCAGGTGCTTACACCGCATAAAACCCAGCAACGGCACCATGGGTATCTTCTCTCGCAAAGATAAGTCCGCCGGCTCGACCACCAGCGGCAGCACTCGCAAGAACTCCTCCATCATGGGCGACGTACAGTCCATGTCCTCGCAATCTTCCCTACGATCTCCAACCACCCCCGCCTACAACACCAAGATGACAATCCCGCCGCCTACTATCCCCAAAATCGCTTTGCCAAAAGCACCGGATCCGCATGTCGACCCGGCGGGGTACCTGCGCAGCATTGGCGCAGTGCGTGAGCGGTGCAGCCTCATGCTCGAGAGGGCAAAAAAAAACGAATTGGCCCATTTTGATGTCGATATGAGCATGTTTGAAGCGACGACTAAGTTTGTCGTCTCAATTATCAAGGTATATCTCCCCAGTTTCTCTAATTTTCGATTTCTACAGATTCTAATGTCAAGCAAAAGCGCGACTTTGCCCCAGACTTTTCCTCCATCCCTCCCCACGGCCGTTGGCAACACTTCAACGTCGGCAACCGGGACCGCATCGCCGCGCTACTCTCCAGCTGGCCTAGCTCCATCGACCCTTCAGAACGATGTCGGCGCCTTCTCGACCTCTTCCTCGTCTCGGTCCTGCTCGACGCTGGCGCAGGTAATACCTGGTCCTACAAAAGCAATGAGGATGGCAAAACATATAGACGAAGTGAAGGACTAGCGATTGCGAGTCTTGAGATGTTTAAGAGTGGGGCGTTTAGCAGTGATAAGAGCCAGCCGCATCAGGTCGATAGCGAGGGACTGCAAGAATTGAGTGTAGAGGTTATGAAGAGGGGGCTACAGGTTCATGAGTGGAATCCAATTGCAGGGCTAGAAGGCAGGACAGAGTTGTTGGTGAAGTTATCACAAGCACTCAAGAACACGACATTTTTCGGTGCTGACGGTAGGCCTGGAAATATGCTCGGTATGTTCCTTACCCTCTCCTTCATCCTTTACATACAAACTAACATATGCCTCTCAAACAGACTACCTAATCTCCCATCCCACTACCTCCGCCTCCTCCGTCCCCATCGTCGCCCTCCCCACCCTCTGGGCAGTCCTCATGGACGGCCTTGCACCCATCTGGCCCTCCGCACGCACAACCCTCGACTCCACGCCCCTTGGCGACGCCTGGCCCCTCTCATCCATGCCCGTCCCGCCCCCACCCCAATCCCAACCCTGGGAGCACATTGTGCCGTTCCACAAACTGACCCAATGGCTCTGCTATTCCCTCATGCAACCCATGACGAAACTCATGAGCATCCACTTCGCCGGCGCGGAGCTCATGACTGGTCTCCCAGAATACCGGAATGGCGGGCTATTTATCGATACGGGGCTGTTGGCTCTGAAGGACAAGGAAGAGAAGCGGGGTATCCAGCAATTCAAGGCGAATTCCATGAGAGAAGGCAAGGGGGCGCTAGAGGTAGTGCCAATGTTTGCGCCGGATGACGATGTGGTTGTTGAGTGGCGGGCCGTGACGGTGGGGTTCCTCGACGAATTACTCGAGAGCGTGAACAAGGCCCTAGGAGAGCGGTTGACGCTGCCGCAGATGCTGGAGGCGGGGAGTTGGAAGGTGAGTTTTCTCCAAGCGTAGTGAGCGTGCGGGGGACATTTGCTAACATGCAGGATGATAGGGCGGCAGAGAAATGGCCGAGATCTCAAGACCGAACACGCAGTGCCCCCCTATCGCCATCTTGTCCGACGGAACGGTCTTCTAAACCACCCCCCTCTCCCACCCTCTCCGCCCTCACGAACAAATCACTACTTGATATTTGCATTTACACCGGCCATAGACGGAAGTGGGCAAGGAACCATTGTATGGAGTATAATGAGTGTGCTTTTTTCTGTATGAAGTATATTTTCCGGACTCCTGGAGGGCGAAGCCCGCATTTAGGGGCAGATATGGTGGATCTTTGAGTCAAGCTACGGGGAAGGAAAACAAACATGCATGGATTTTGGAGGATTTGCTGTTGTGGTCGCGGTAGATACCCCCTTTTCATGAGAGAGAACAAAAACGCAGATACAGGAACCGGAATGATGCAGAAATTCTCACATATTCCAAACTCCTACTCCCGGCTTCATTGTCCTACCTCGAGATCCCCAAATGTCGGCTCGGTGCTCTAGATGTAGGAATGTTACAGAAACTTAAACTCTTATTCTCTGCACAATTTCTTTTTGTTCAAAATTGGAATTGTCCAAGCGCAAGATCCAAACGCCTGGGTATATCCCATCCCAAAATGCCTTACATGACCAAAAGATATCGAATGCTGCGTTGGAGCTGGAGCCGGAGTATTGTACTCAGAATGGCCGATTAAACTCCTCGATGAATTTTATTAAAATGAATAGGAAGATCCCGAACCACACTACGAAGAACACAAATCTCAGGATATCGAGGCCGAGGGGCCGGGCGTCTGCCATGTCACCGCCTCTGCCTCTACGTACTGCGTTAGCTCCAGCTCACGCCAAGATTGAGATGGAAATTTCCAAATGGGTGCGTGTTATAAGATCTTGGTTTGGTGCTTGAGTTGGGGGAAAGGATGTATGAGGGGGGAAGCTTACACAGGCGCCGCGTATGTATTGCGTGGTGGGTAGTAGATCGTGCCGTACGCTGGAGGCGGATAGCCCGGCGTTCCGTCGTTAAACGGCTGATTAGAACCATCATCATCTTCGTTAGAATCGTGTCCAGGATGGTGGCCGTGGTGTTTATGGTGGTGTCCTTCATAGCCTCCTCCATAACTCCCATGGTGACTAGATCCGTGATTATGATGATGTGAGCTGTGATCCGTGTGGTGGTGGGTGGAGCTGGAGTCGCTGTGGTGCTGATGGTTGTATCACGTGAGTAAGAGGCATAGGCAGATTTGAAGGGCAGGAGGTTGGGAGGTTGGGATGGGAATGGAGGTACTAAGAGAGACAGGGGGGGATTGGAAAGGGGAGGGGGGGATAGTACATGGGAACTATTATCTGTAAACGTGTGGCTAGTAGTATCGTGAGCTGCGAAGCTTGTATGTGAGGTGTCTGCCGCTGCTGGGGGCGGGGTGGCGTCGTGCGTCATTGTACCGGCTTCTCGGGTGAGACTTTGATATGGATATGGATATTGAAGTCAAGTGCGGATAGGAGGAAATTGAAGATATGCGGGAAATGTTGGGGTCAGGCTGAGTGAGCGTTGGAGTTGGCTATGATGCTGCGCCACGGAGGATGGCTGCCTGGCGTCTGCATGCATCACATGACTACTGTAACTTCTACGGTTCAAGTATTGGGACAGTTCTAGGGACTGGGAGAGTGATTGAGAAAGATTCATTTGAGGTCTATGTATTCATACCCGAGAACCTCACTGCCTATGCTGATATCGGATGCAGCATTGAGTTCCGGATGTTCTGTCTCAATTAGCGCGCGGAAGATCGCAACCGCGTCGTAGAGGGTGGATGATTAATAAAAGTCAAATAAGACGAGAAATAGGGTATGAGATCGTATCGTTCGAAGTCTGCGTTTCTATAGACTTAAGTATTTCCGCTGGTATGAAAGCAAGAAGTCACGCTGTGCAGCGGGTCTCGCTTAAAATAGGGGCGCATACGCCCATTCATTCCGCTGCTATTTCCACTTCCACTCTATCCTTCATGTAACATTATCATAGAACGTTGCCACATCCTAATCATTCCATCCCCCATCCCCCACCTAATTCAGCATCCCACATCCACACTTCTCCCCCTTCTTCACCATCGCCTCGCATCCAAACTTCGCACACTCCTGGACTCTGACCGGAACATTGGGCTCGGATACGGGTGCCGTCTTCTTAGCTTCTTCGGCCTTCTTGGCCTCGGCGTTCTTCGAGCCGGTGGTATTCTATGATATTGTTAGCTAAGAGGAAAGGGGAAAGAGGAAATGGAAGGGAGGGGGTACGGTTCGTTGGATTGTGTCGATTTTGGCAGTCCATAGGGACGGAGGAAAGGGCGAGGGCATGTTGGCGATGGGATGGTCGGGCTGGGTCTTGGGATCTTGAGAAGAAGGTGGCGTGGCGTAAGGTAGATGTAGAGGTGCTATTTCTATGAGCTCGCGTCGTTGATTGAAGGAAAAAAGGTCGCTGGGACAGTGGGGAGAGGACCTTTTATGCCGAAGTTCCGTGGGCTGTGAATAAGTGCATGAATGCCTCGTGTGAATAGATAGAACGCGGATACGAGAGTTATATGTGAAAAAATATGTGGATTAGTCTCTCAGTGAATAGCCTCGCCACGTTCTCCGCGGAGCTATGAAGAAGCCATATCATATGCATTTAGATATTCACATCGTGTTGAGATTGTGAGTTGATTTGAAACTGAGGGGATTGGTTACTAGTAAAGAAAAAGCTGGATGTGAGCACAGCCAAGAGATAGGCAGGAATGGCTCACGCGCATGTATAAAAGACGACAGCATCAATGTATGCGTTCCATCTTCATATCTTTTCCACCATCCGAATTTCCAGTTCAGACCTCCAGCTATAGTGAGTGCGCCTCCTACTACGGTCTGGATTGCGCCTATCGCACAGGCGCTGTTTTTCGAACCGCAATTAGCTGCTATAGAGTCCACCGACGAACCAGCCGAAGCGGTTGAATAGCAGATTGGCAGTCCACTGCGAGGTTTCGAAGTTAGTGCTATCTGCTTAAAACGCCCGAGAGACTTTCAAAAACCCTGAGACATTACTAAACAACAGGAAATATTCCAGAAAAAACTTGCCCCTGGTCCTCCTCTTTCTTCAATAAAGTTTGAAAGTCCTATTTCAGTTTTTGGCTCATACAGGTCGACACTGCGTTCCATATTGGATGTCCGAACCACGGCCAAGTCGACATTTGCTGCGTTGGTTGTGACAGACATCAGCATCACGGCTGAGACAACTTTGCTAAATATATGCATAATGCTAAGTTTCCTTCCGGTGTGCGAATAACAGTAGGTTCGACGGTGGGGAGTTGTTCTCGAAAATGAGATTAACAGTAAATAAGAAGGATCAACGAGCTTTAAGAAAACTGAAATACTGCTAAAGGTAAGTCTTTGAAGTTTTTGTCCTCTGAGATTCTTGTTGAAGACCTATGCTCTTTAGACGAATTTATAATAATTCTGTGACTGACTGCAGATTTGAGATCATCATCACACAAGCCAAATTTGGGCATCGTGAGAAAAATGTGCTTATGTCAGGAAGTTGTTGATCAGTCTGATAAGCCTCGCATTTCCTCTAATATAAGCATTATAGTATGCGAGTTTATCAGATCTGAGAGCCGCAGAAGGGACTGATCTACAAAGCTGAATCGTGTGCCTAATCCAAGTAAGCCTATACCCCACAAATCGAATCCGCAAAGTTGTGTCTGTTTTTATGAATATTAGAAGAATCTCAGGAGAACTCTCTTCCGTTTCGCAAGCTCAATCTTTTGTAGTTAAAGTCAAGCTGTTCGTAGAGACTCACTGGTTGCAACAAGTAAATCGATGTCGGAATCTTGACATAAGTATTTTCCATTTCTGTTTTTAGACCTAAATAATTATTGTTATAGCCTAAGCCAAATATAAACAGATATTAAATTAAGTTTAAATTTTTTTTTAATTTAGTATATTTTAAGATATGCCGCAATACGAGGGTTGCCGCAAACCCAGCGCAGGGGTTTTTTAGTTTTTATTAATATAATTTTTATTATTAATAATAAAAGATGCTCCGCTGGCCCTCTGGGGGCTACTGCGTAAGGCTTATAACGGGTTTTTATAATAAATAATAAGCAATCTACAAAAGCGTCGGCGTATAATAATAATTTATATGCTGAGGTGGTAGTAGTTATTATTGAGATTTTTAAGCGGGGCCAGGTGTGGCTTCGACACCCTCCAGCTGTAATAGGAATAGTACTGCTTTAGGCATCTACTCCGTACAGGCCACAATAAATGTTAATGAGCACAGGCCAAGATTTAACTACAAGGAATAAAATACTGCCACATATAAGCAGGTGATTGGTGCGACCACCCTTGAAAACACGGCCACAGTCACCTTACATTTAACATTTATTAAGGCCCGTGGGTAGTATTCTGTTCGCGCCATTCTCCCCACATGTGCCACTTTGGGGCGGTGCTGCAGCCTTGCCATCCAACGGTCACAGCGTCCCTGACCGGCACAATGACTTTCTGCCTCTCTTAACCTTCTCGTCTAGGGGCAAATTTATATCTAACGCGTTCGGTGTTCTCCTCCCGACATTGGACGTCGAGCTCGATAGCGATCGTCGTTTTCGATTCCCACCCGACCCCATCCGATGACGAACCCCGCTGGGTCATATTGAATGCGGCATCATGATTCGTTTCTTATTATCGGCCCCAACGCCCGACAAGACTCTACCTCGTCGTGTCCGAGCGCAACGTCTCTGCTCCAGATGCTCAAAGATCAATCTGGAGGACCTCTTCCAAGCCGGACCGCGCTGTCAAGAGTCGGGTCTAGGGGTCAATGTCAAGTTTCTGGGCGCCTTACCCATGGAAGACGAACAAGTTCGTTGCGCTATGTGCAAATTATTCATCGGGGCCCGGCTGTATCAGAAAGAAGCCTCACAGGAGAACTACAATGTTCAAGCATACAGCAGTGCGCTTCGGAGAGCGACACTGGAAATATGGGAGACGGGTTCGAACAGATCGCAGACACATAGTTGTGTCCTTACTGTACAGCATGGAGATGGGAGACGAATTTCGTACGCACCTAGGAACTTATACGACACCTCTGAGCGTCTAAATGATATCGGTGTGATAGTCGCTGCAGAATCACCAATCCCGGAGCCGACACATTCAAAGCCACTCGCTATGTATGGCTGTGAGGTGGTTCCCAACCGGGTACAATACGATCGACTTCGTCAATGGCTATACGAGTGTAAGCAGCAACACGGGTCTAGATGTCAGGCACCTCATAGGGATCAGAGATTCCCCGTTAGGGTCATCGATTGTATATCGAGAACTGTGGTTCTTAGGCCTCCCGATTCCCATCATTTTGCCTTGAGCTACGTCTGGGGCCCACCCGATCCCTTGGCTAAACCTTGGACCTTGAATGGCCGTCCCGACTCCACTGAGCTACCGACTCGTCTACATCCGGCTATCGACGATGCAATCAACGTCGTTTTGGCATTTGGCGGGCACTACATATGGGTCGACCAATTCTGTATCAACCAAGCTGACGAAGAGGAAAAGAAACAAGAGATATCCTGCATGGATCGAATCTATGCCGGCGCGGATGCCACCATAATTGCGGCAGGGTCCCAGACAGGAAGAGTTGGCCTTGCGGGCGTGGGCTCGATCTCGAGATTACCCCAACCCCAGGTCTTCTCCCAAGGTAAATTATTCGTGTCAACTCTCCCTCCTCTACGATCGGCGCTTGCACAGTCAAATTGGATTACTCGTGGCTGGACATTCCAAGAAGCTTGTCTATCGAGACGTTGTCTATTCTTCACGGACCTTCAAGTATACTTCACCTGTATGGGCGGTTTCGAGTGCGAGTCTATAGTCACGAATTTTCCGAAAGATCATTCTAGTAGTGGATCATCAAAAACATACGAAGTCCTAGAGCACCTGGACGCCGTTCAACCGGTCCCGCTATTCGACAGTCGGATGGGTGGTCCCCCTAACTGGGCCTTTAGAGACGCTCTAAGCCAGTATTCCAGGCGGACATTGTCGTACGACTCCGACGCATTAAACGCATTTCGTGGCATATTACAGCAATCGAGACAGCGCAGTTACTGGGGCATACCTTTTCTTTTCCAGAACGCTCAGGATAATGCTGGCGAGTTGGCGACCCTGGCGGGAGACGCCAATTACCGATTTGCTTGTGGTCTCTCCTGGGAACCATTTATCAACTCCCCCAGGTCATTTCGCCAGCAATCACTAATAAGAAGGGCTAGTAGTGGTACCTTGGGTATGGAATTCCCCAGCTGGTCCTGGGCTGGCTGGGTCGGCCATGTCAGCTATTTCTCGCCTCACGATAGCGGTGGACTACGAGAATATAGCAACTATCCGGAATGGGACATCGTTCCAAAGCAGGACTTTGGTCTACGGATATGGGTCAAAAACAGTGCGGATGGGACTCTGACGGCTATTGATGATCTGTTGCGATCATTCCAGTCCCAGTCCCAGTCCCAAACCCAGCAGTCAGAGGAAGAGGAAGAGGCTCAACCCGAGGTCATGGTTATCCCGGAAATATCGCCAGTGCTGAGGATCGACTCGATATTGATCTCCACCCGGATTGAGCGGCGTAAGGAAGGTGGTTATTTTATACCGGGTTCGAGAGGTTGGGAGTCCAATGTTGTGTTTTGCGAATACCCTCTCGAAGACAGTGATCTGCATGATAGAGTCATATCCGAGAAATGGGTTGGTGTTGTTTTGGTCATGAAAAAAGAATTGGCTGCTGGGATGGAGGAAGCAGAAGAAGAGGAAGTGAATTCCATCGGAGAAGAAGAGAGCAGTGAAAGAGAAAAGAGTGGAGAAGAGGCCAGCGGCTGGGTTGACAGAGAGCCCTCTATATACATCCTATTGCTAGACAAAAGAGAAGGGAAGATTGAACGCTTCGGGTCAGTTTGGGTGTCACAAGAGGTATTCTCATCCATGGAACGGTGGAGAGAGACAATTGAACTATTCTAGTATTCGAGTTATCGAATCTGTTTCCTCCCCGTCAGGGCGATATTTAAAGGGGTTACTGACGGAGCGTATATACCCTCAGGATGTTATACATGTAATACCTGTATTATATGGCACTTTTTCCTGTGCATATGCCGAACGTTGGGAAGATAGAAACAACTGGCAACTATTAAGCTAGGTAAATATCCTTTCAGGAACGTAGTTTAATTGCCAATCCTATTTACGACTAAAATATGGAAGTATTGAAATAGGAATTTCAGCTTCGTGAAAGTGGATTTAGTAGATCTCCATAGGATACTAGTTGTACGTCATCTCATTCGTTCGTATTGATCCTATTTTACACCCAAGGGAAGGGAAGCTTGACCGTCTATCAAGCACCTTATTCTCTACTGATCTACTCAAATGTTATCCTTTGTGCACGGAAAAAGTCTCCTTACAAAATTTTAGGGTTTCTTCGCAAATCAATCTTGAGAGATCTGCACCGTTTCTGCGTCCCCGTGACTATTGTGCTATTAAGTCTGTAGGCAGCTATCGGATTCAGGCTTATGGATCATTTTCAGCTCCTTCTAAGCTTACGCATAGGAATTATGTCACTGGACATTCATCGCAGCCTGGGTGTAAGAATATGGCGTGAAGTGACACTGGCTTTCGCAATATATCTTTATGGGGTGAAGATCGGTGCCCAGAGATATCGACAGAAAATGTTCTGAAGGCAAATATCGCTGCCTCCAATAGGATCATCGATGATGACGGTTCTACTATCATAAATATACTCATTATGTCCGAAGACTTCAGGTATAAAGCTCAGTCGCAGGTCTCGTCTTCAACGTTCCTTTAGCATTCATTGCTATACCTTACTACATCACTTCTGCCCTCTTATTAATCCCTGAATTCCTTTTTCAAATAGCCAGGTACCAAGTGTCCCTTTGGGCAGTCATCAAATCAGCATGCAGTTTACTCTTTTCTCATTCCTGCCTCTTCTTGCTGCCCCCTTAGCATCTGGCTGGATAGTCTACACCTACAGCGACTTAAGTTGCACAACCCAAATCGATGCCGTTGGGGGAGATCTCGGTGATTGCCTTGACCTTGGTACAGATGTAAGTGCCCTAATTCTGAATTCTCCCCTGAGTTATTTTTGCCTCCCTGGTATTTCTTATTCATGACAACCATTGTATAGGTGCAAGGCTTCAAGATGGATATCGTTGGCGAATGCTGGGTCTCCGGCTGGATTAGCAGTGAGAGTTGCAGTCCCGCCGAGCCGGACTACTCTTATGACAACGAAGGCATCAATAAATGTGTTCCCGCGGATCTGAAGTCTACTAAGGCTGGGTGTTAGAGCTGAGGAAAAGACTTTTGCTTGTTAGCTGAAGGACCATAAGGAGGAGTAAAGAATAATGTACCTAGTTTGATTTGACAATCGAGATGGCACGAGATATTTCGTGATGAGTACTGACGATTATTGAATTACTTCATTTGCAAAGAGGATTGAATTCTGAATAAGGACGCTTTTATAGACGGAATACGGATCTATGTGAAATGACCTGCGAATCAAAAGCACAAGGATACATTCCAAAATTTGAGTATATAGCTCGTTTGCATACAATCAAGTCACAATGTTTCAAGATAAGCCCAAACATCGTGAGCTGTAGCTCAAGCCATAATATTACTCCTATTTTAAGCGAAGCCGTCTGGGCCTGGCTATGACACATTTGCCTAGAGTCCTGACAAAATGTAAACAGTAGGCTCAAAAAAAAATATACGAAAAGAAAGGAAGTAAAATAAAAATGCGGATACACTAGGAAGCTCATATATACACAGTCTCTTTGATCGATGCGCGCGAGCATTCACCTTTTCGCCCATTCACACTCTACCACCTCCCGATAAGCCCGCCCAGACTCTATATAATAGGCCCTTCTGCCTCTTCGAGGTCCGATTGGAAGCACATCCACCCTTATCTACATCAAACCCTCTTTCAAACTGATTCTCCTGAAGAGCATCATCCAGAATAAGCACCTCGACTCAATATGCCTCGTCCCTTTCCCACAGTCCCAAACCCAGCCCCCGTTCCGGCCCCTGTTCGTCTTCCTTATCCCTTGCTATCCGCCCAGCTAACCACGTCACAGAAACCCAACGGCCCCAAAGACCAAGAGAGCGTCTCCGAGACCGCAGCCAAAGAGAAGAAATGTGTTCGGTTCAGCTGTAAGGAGATAGTGAGGAAGGGGGAGAAGTGTGCGTGTGGAATGATGAATTAGGTTGGGAGGTGGGAGTGGAGGATTAAGGATACGCACGTGGCAGAAATTCGGCTGCTCGGACAAGACAGTTGGGGAAATGGAACGACATAAGGAGTAGAAAGTTGCGAGGGGAACGTCTGCGGGATTGAGAATAGGATTAGTGCGTAGACGGCGATCAAGAAGCAACGACGTCCTATTCCACTGGCACAAGATACCACACTGTGTTTTCCCAACTTTGCTTAAAATCATTGTCTTCTCTAATTTGGCTGAGATATCTTAAAGTTTTAGTCTCTAATACGTCGTCTTCCTAATTTAGTGGAACTCGTCAGTAAAGCCGTTTGGAGATCGCTGGGACTTCATGTGATGCTACTGTATGTTCATAAATCGAGCTTCTATGTTTACAATCTCTCTACTATTTACTTTTATATTTCGATTGTCGGCTGGGTGCTTCTAGCTAGATACTAGTTTAGCGCCATGCATCTCGTATTAGTGTCTCGTTCTTGGGGTGTATGGAATTGTAAGCCGCTATTTCCGATCCCACCGTTTCGACTAAGTCGTTGAAGATTCCCTAACTTCCCGTGGAGGAAGGAGAGGCGTGGGCTAGAGCGGTAATGAGGGCTGTGGATTTCATGGGAAGGAGTGAGAACTGAGAGAAGGGGTTGGCCGAGGTGCCATTGACGGAAGAAGACAGGAGTGACATCGATACGCATGAGTTGCATTGGCAATTGAAGACGTTGGACGAAGCCTGAACGGTTCTTGGGGGTTTTGTACATGCTTATTAGACTTGATGGAGTTGAGCACTTCTAAGTGACAGCGAGACTACTTTTATTCGTGGTTGAATCTTGGCATCTGCATTACACTGCGGAATGAATTGAGAATTTGAGAGAGGGAATCGCCCGGCTTGGCATTCGCATTGACCCCCCTTTTTTAAGCGAGGCTAAGGGGAACATGTTCAATAGAATTGGGTGAACCTAGGACCGGATACTCTGCTTGCATTTTCCCGCCATCTAAGGTGACTGTTTTCATTGCATTTGCGATCGCCGAAGCATGAAGCTAGTCGGTCGCACCTCCCGAAAATGGAAACGGCGCCGAAAATCGAGATCCCATAGAATGTCAATGCCAAGACTGCAGGTACGGGGACTTCAGATCAAGCTTGTTTTGAGGAAAGAGACATCAAGGCTAGAAGGCTTCTGGTTAAAAAAAATCTAATGTTGGCTAAATCCTGATTTTGCGACATCCAACAATGGATGATCTATCCAGGTCGGCGCACGTGGTCTACTGAACTCAGATTACAGGCCCGCGACGCGCGGCTGAACTAGTGTCAGGCTACCGATTATCCCAAACATGACCGTAGAAAGTCCTATGTAAACCCATTACACCACAAGCAGAGTTGATAATTCGGCGTCTCGAGTCATGGCAAGAACAAGAAAGACGCCCACCAAGACACCGCCCACTGACCGTTCAGCGTCAGGAATTTCGAAGAAGAAAAAGCCGGCGACAAAGCATGGCTATTCTTCCAGGAGAGGAAGACCCAAGAAGGGGACAACCAAGACGTCTCACAATCTCACTCCTGCCACCAACACCTCCGCACCTGATTTCATCGTCCGTGGCACTAATGATCAAGCCCTTTTTACTCTTACCGCCTACCGCGGAGAAGGAATGTGTCTCCTAGCTATGAATTGGAAGCAAGACACTCCATCCGACAATTTTGTTGGCTTTGCCATCGAATATATGGAGCCGGGTGACACTCAGTTTAATGTTCTCCCTAATCGCATTGCGTTTCCTAGCGCTAGCGGACAGACAAACGCCAACACCCTTTCCAGCCGCTTGTCGCCATTCCAGAAGTTCCGGTGGATTCATTTCCCGTTAGATTCGGTTACACCAGGCGTTTACACCTATCGAGTGACTCCAGTTTTCATGGACGACAAAGGCGTGCTCAGCTATGGCGACTTTCAGCAAGCCGGAATCGAGCTGGAAGCTGAAACATATCCTGGAGAACTGAACATTTGCTTCACACGCGGATTTGTTTCTTCGCAAGTTTTTGTAGATCAATTTGGGACCAATGGTGGAGTTGGCACTCTTCTTCCCACAAGTGCAAATGCTGGCATCACATTCAAATCAACAGACCCACAAGAAGAAACCGCTCTCGCTTGGATGGGCTTCGAAGCTCGTGCAGCCATTCTCAACACCTTGGATACTGCCATTGCTGACACGACTGCGCAAGTCCGTGTACTTGCATATGATTTCAATGATCCTGAGATTGTCGATCGTCTCGAGCAGCTCAAAGAGCGGCTCAAGATCATCATCGACGATTCAGGATCACACAAGCCTGCCACCGCAGCAGAGACGCAAGCAGCGGCCATGATTTCTGCATCGGCTGGAGCTGATCATGTGCAGCGTCAGCATATGGGTGATCTACAACACAACAAGTCGATAATTGTAAACGGCGACAAGACCCAAATCGCCATTGGAGGATCAGCTAATCTGTCGTGGAGGGGTCTCTACATTCAGAACAACAATGCAGTCGTTCTCCAAGGAGCAAACGTCGTCAAGATATTCAGTGACGCTTTTGATGCCTACTGGGCAAATCCCGACAACCCCGCCGGCTTTGAAAAAGCAGCATCCACTTCCATGTCCTGGAATAGCCTCAACTTCTCCGACGTGGATGTCCAAGTCACCTTCTCGCCTCATAGTACATCCGACGCGAAATTACAGGAGATTGCAAATGACATCTCCACCACGCAGTCAAGCTTATTCTACTCTCTTGCTTTTCTCTACGAGACCCCAGGCGTTATTCGAAATTCTATTGAAAAGGTCACTGACGAGAATAATGTCTTTGTCTATGGCCTGTCTGACAAGAAAGTTGGTGGTCTAAACGTCCAGCTGCCTAACGGAAACCCTCCAGTAGCCTATCCAGCAGCTTTAATGCAAGAGGTACCGGAACCATTCAAGACGGAAAGCTTGGGAGGAAACGGCGTCCTTTTGCACCACAAATTCGTGGTGATTGACTTCAATACGCCAAATGCTCGTGTATACACGGGATCGTACAACTTCTCCGTGGCGGCTGATACAAAAAATGGGGAAAATTTGTTTATAATCAAAGATCAGCGCGTTGCTACTAGCTACATGGTCGAGGCTCTGTCCATGTTTGACCACTACGCCTTCCGAGACTCCGAGTCTAAAGCTAGTGATGATCAACCACTTCAATTACAAACTCCACCTGCTAGTGACTCAGGAGGCATGCCTTGGTGGGACAAGTACTGGACCGATCCGCAAAAGAAGCGTGATCGAGAACTTTTCGGACAGTGAAATGTATTGCTCTTTTGCGGGTGTTGGCAGAAAATTCTTTTCTTAGGCGCAAATTTAGAGCTTTTTTTTCCAGCTTATGAATTTAAATACTGTGCAAGGCCAAAAGAAGAGGTAATCCCCTAATAGGATCTGGCATGTAGGCAGCATTATTCAAAGTCCAAAGCAAGGGCTAGGTTGGGTTGTAAATCTCGTCTGTATACTTAAAGAAGTAAAGCTATCCGCAACCTATATATGGTTCAAGCCTGTCACGTGCTTGGTCACATGCAGATCGATTCACCCCGTCACAATACCGTCGAAAGAAGAAACGTGTTCATTAGTACTCAGAAATGCCCTATCAAATTCTAGTGGCTGGCCACTCAGAGAATCTGAAGTCTTTGCGCCCCATGAACATTGCAAAAAGATTGTTCATAGAGTACGTTAATCTTGAAATGCGTTATGAGCATTGACGGGAGACTTTGGGCCTCGTTCGTAGCTTGGAGCCACTTAGATTGGACTTTACACTTATTCTATTCCCACGTAAGACTTGAGGGAGGCAATGTAACCCTCCATATTGGGTAGGATTCCGCGGGCCCTGTCGCTCGGCCCCCTGAGCAAATTGCTTGCTGCAGCTTGGGGTTGCACAAAGGGTGTGTAACAGTAAGCTTACTTTCCCATCGTTCTTGAGCCTGTAGAGAACTTGGGCTCAAATCATGAAGATCTCCATGGCAAGGGTCATCAGCTTTTGAGAAGTCTTCTATGCAAGCTCGAATGGAGTTCTAACATAGCCCAAGTTGGGAGCGATGCATTAGCTGGAGAACATCAAAGGCTATCTCAAAAGCGTGAGACTTGTCAAGGCTATGTGGAAACGCATCAAAAACACGGATTCCTGACATATATACTGCTCATTCTATAATTGTCAAATTAAATTTAGCAACGCCTCATTTCGTGATGTCGCTTTCGCTAGGTTCATTAATTGTTCTTTTTGGTTTAAAGGCCGATGTTACTGGTAGCAGCTACCCAGTGCGTTGCATTGTGGCTGACACACCGCAGGTTTTGCGCCTTCATAGCCCCCAAGCTTTCTAAATTTGTTTCGACAGCGATTTTCGCAATCCTCCATTTAAGGCTCAGCGGTATTCCTCGAGAACAATCATGCACTGCATTTAAAGGCAATTTACTCAACAAGAGCGTGGGGTTTCCAGCCCAGCACGGAAACCTTCTTTGTCTTCTTTTCACTTGATATTTCTAAGGAGCTCAATCTAGTCTGCAATAATGGCACTACTCCTTTTATCTCTCACGCTCGTTACCCTATCCAACGCATCCCAATGCTCTTGGCCTAACGGAGATCCTGCGGCCATTGGATATGTGCCATGCAATTCTACCGTGGCAGGTTCAGCATGCTGTCATGAAAACGATGCCTGTACTACGCTGGGCTGGTGTCTAGGTTCCTCTGGAATGGTGTATCGCGGGGGCTGCACAGATAAAGAATGGCTTTCTACACTTTGCCAACGAGATCATTGCCAAGGAAGGTCGCCCCGATTCAGTACTTTTGCAATAATTACTGACAGAAGCCTATTTTTTAGATCTCAAGTCGGACTACGAAAACCTTGTATCTTGCGATATGGGAAATTCGATGTCGGGTTCTCTTTCATGGTGTTGTCAGGGCGAAGGGTCAACAGGAAGTTGCTGTAATGAGAATTTCACACTTCCGAGGACCCAATTTGGCCTCACAGGCTTCGCCTTCAAGCCTGATATTGCTGTATCGACTGCGCAGAACATCACTCTCAACGGAACTAATGCCACTTGCGCATCCAAACACCACAGTGGAGTCGCTACCGGAGCAGTAGCAGGTACTTCTATAGGGTCTGCCATTGGTGGAGTCTTAATAGGCGCAGCGGTGACTTATGCTTTCGTCCGCAACGGTGGTAAGAATTGTTTACTCATCATACTCTATCTGGAGAGCTCACAAGAGAGTAGTTCAACTTCCATGGACATTTCCACGTAGACGAAAAAGTCCCTATACGTCGTTGAGGGAGCATGACACTGCTGGATTCGAGATTTCGAACGTCAGACCGAGACACGAGCTGCTGGGACAGTCAAGATCCACTGACATTCTGGAGTCAAATAGTCACTCTTCACAATGAAGACCAAGGCAGATCGATCATCATATCTAGTGTTGTCTCAGAATACAAGAGTCACGGCAATGTTTACGTCTACTCGAGCGTTGATGGTATGCATAGAAGGAAAGTGCCTCTACCCCTTTTCTAAGCGAGGCCTAGCTCTCCCTTAGCCCAGGCCCGAAGAATCGGGGTGGAGCCCACATTATGCGCGGCAAGTAAGGAATATATATAGCTATGCTGGCGAGGCTAGAAGTATCTTCCGTAGATTTGTATTGGTACTTGATCAACATGTGATTATCCTAGCAAAGCCTTTTTGTCAGTTTCTCCAGGAGACTTGACACTTTGCGTTCATCCCGTAATGTATTCAGAGTCTGATTATACTTTGAGCTTCAGGCTCCATTCTAAAATGAGAACTCAGTATCGCTACTTGTTTATACCAAGTCTTTTAAGAAAGCAAGGGCTTATGTCAAGAAGGTTACGTCAACGGTCCTAGATATCTAACAACTACTGCCCAGTCTCTGGTTACCGCGTTTTGCGTTTCAAGTCTCGATTCTCAATAGCCACACTCTCACAATTCTTATCTCTTCTAGACAAAATAATATGATGGACCCTCAGTTCGGAATTTCTGCATTTTGAGCAGACGAGGGAGAATAGTGACGAGATCGAGGCGAGGAAGCCGGATGAGGTTATCAGGGAGAAGGCTCTTGGTCGATAGATCTATCCTCGAGGTCTACCCCACGGGCTAGCATTTACTTAGTGAACAAGTGGCAACGTAAATTCCGTTCTTCGATTCCAATCTGTCTACCTGAATGTCCGGGTAATAGAAGCTACCGCCGCAAAAGTTTTCCAAATTCCGATCCTCCCCACAGTCGGTAGTATCCAAAAGTCTCCCTCATAATAGCTCATCCACAACATTCTTCGCACTACCACTTGCTTCTCAAGTTCCTATCATGTAGTAGCCGCCCAATGAACATGATGATTCCACCAGCAAGAAGTGTGCAGCCCTATATACAGTCAGCGAATTATCTTGCTCCCAAACTAGGATAACATACCGAAAAAGCGACAAGCGGCAAATATCCTTCTCTCGTATCATTCTTGATTAAGACACCAGCAATCGGATTCCCAACCAAGACCGGAACCGCAGTTACACTACTGAAAGCTCCCAGCCGAGCCCCAAGCTTTTCAGGTGGCGTAATTTGCGATGTAACAGCTGGCATCACTGAGATGAGGGCCCCAGAACATATACCGTAGAGACATACAAAAGCGACGATGAGGCTAGGTTGACGTGCTGGGAGCCATATGACTAGGCATAGAATGCCGGACATCAGGGTCATTGGGTACAGCAGGTTCAGACGACCTAGTTTGTCTGCGAAATATCCACCGCTGAAACAGGCTGTTAGAATGGAACTTTGCTAAAGGAGAGCATGAAACTGAAAGAAGTGTGCACGTACAAGACTCGACCAAACAAGCTCATCCCGTTGATCAAAGGAAGCAAGTACGACGCAACTTTGCTCGTGGGATCAAGCAGGATACAATATGGCTCTGACAGTATGGTTAGCATTTTATTCAAGTGAGTACATAAAGCACTCCACTCACCGATATAGTATAGAGGCACATATAGTCCAAGATTGGAGATGAAATAACCAAGACAGAGGGCTGCGTATCGAACGTCCTTGAATCCGTCATAATCCAAAATCTGCCCGAACGAGGTAAGCTTTCTCGGTTCATGCTTTGCTCTTGAAATGCAAAGAGCTGTAGCATAGCAAAAACTTAAAATCAAAGCGCCGACTCGCATAGACCATGGGAATCCTATAGCTGGGATAAGCTTGTAAAACATGATTGGCAAGCAGAACCCGCCAACGCTGCTTCCAGCGGCGACGATGCCCATCGCGAGTGCACGTCTTCGATTAAAGTACTGGCCGACGACACTGATACCTGGCTATACTCCGAAGGCGATGGTGGGGCCAAAACACAGCGACTGAATCAAGAATTGTTGCCATATGCGGTTTGGTTTGGTGAATGAGAGGGCGAGGAGTGATCCAGCACCTCCAACCGCGGCGAACGAATACGTATGCTATACGACACAATCAACAGTCTTGATCAATCTCGCAGTAAAAAGTTTACCTTGAGTCCATAGACGTCAAACAATGCTCCAGCAACAGAGCCACTCAGGAACATCAATGCCGACTGGAGCGTGCCAATGAATGATATCTCCGAAGGCGAGTAGCTCGACAGATAGTTCAGCTGGTAGAACGTTTGAAAGAAGCCAAAGCTGTTGACAACGCCGAAAGACGCGAAGAAGACTAGGCTTGAACCTGCAACGCAAAGCCAGGCACGCAAGCCGCCTTCGGTCTCTTCTTCGGCGGACACGGTGGCATTGTGATCGTCTGCAAACGTTCTATCTGTTCCAGTGTTATTTGCCATGACTGTGAATATTCTTGATCTTCGAGAAAAGATCAAGTGGGCCTTGGGTATGCTTACGGCGGTGGATAAGTCGGTTGTTAAGGTCAAGAGAGTTGTCGTCGAAATGTTCGTCGGAAGATGGGATGAGGCTATTTTATCGTTTGCTAGACCTGAAAAACAATTGAATATATGCCGCGTGGTGCTGCTGTCAAGAAATCTAGAAATGTGACGGTTTATATAATTACATTTCTCGAACGTGCCAAGCTCAATCGGGCAGGTGTGTGATGCATGATGTGAAAAGGGCGTGCTGTGCCTCAAAGAAATCCACTTTAAAGTGGTCCCTTTTCTCAATGCCCATGCATCACTGGCCACCTGGTCAAGTCCGAATAAAACACCAAGAGATGTTTCAAACGTTTGACTTATTTGCCAAATTTCATGGGCTGACCTATCTGAAGAAGGTACCGTATGCTTTCAGGCTGTCTCCAGGCAAATGATACCTCAAAAGTATTACCCAAAGGGCCAACTAACCTGAATTACTTCTAGAGATAGTGGCTCTCCGGCCTGAAAGCAAGGTGCATCCATGATAAAAGGTACATTCACCGCGCTAATGAGCATGTAAGTCCCATCATCACGAGGCCGTAAAGCCAAAGCATTTCTGTCAGTTGGAACAAATACAATTTGTTCCTCAGTTTGAACCGCCGGAAGTATTGATTTACTATTGTCGAATGGCCCTACAACTTAATAGCCTTTTGAGCTTTAAAAGGTGTTCCGGCTGACTGGACATGTGGAACTTCTACCGTTGTGGTGGAATGGGGGATTCCTACCGGTGTTGAGTGTGAAAGTCCTACTGTCGTGTATCATCGAGTCCTCGATCCGCCATTTTTCCAGGCGACGATGTCCTTTATGGAGTTTTCCAAGTAGTGAAGACCATTTGTCTTGGCTCGGCCGTTTCTCCTCGGTCTTAAAATTCGTCGCATCTAGCTCAGCGAGATGGGTTTCGAGGACCTGATTAGGGTCTTGCAAATCAGTATGGAGCTCATTGTCACTTTGCTCTTCTGGCGACTCCCCACCAACCCAGCTTGACAGGCAACTGAGCACGTCGGCTACCTCAGATTCCATTCTATTACGTTATCGCGGTGTATTAGTGTCAAGCAGAGTACATACACCATCGAGTCAAAACTACCAAATGCTCGAATTACCTTCTCACATTGGCCAATGTCGAACAGATAACCTTCCGTATGTATGATGCCATCTTCGAACTTGATAGTGGACTAACCAAAAATATTTAGACTTTTTTCGAGTAGTGATGGGAAATTTGTTGACAGACCGCGACCATGAATCAATTGATGATACCCATGATGGGAAGCGTCCGCCACTGCCTCGATCACACAGTGGAACGACCCAAGTAAGATAATCGAGCGTCTCAGAATCAAGAGCTATACACTCTATCGTAGCTTTAGATACCTCCCAGATCGTGCAACAGTAATACATGTGATCTAGTTGTGCTCGGATGCTACTTGAGATCATACCGAGGAGTACAAATAGTCGGTCTCGTGCGTCAGAGACAATTGATCCTATATGTACTTTATGAGATAGTAGAGACTATCCACATTCGCAAAATTATATCGATTATCGATATGATGGAGAACTCTAATACGATCGGCTGTTTTGAACTTTCCATTCAGGAACTCACATCCTACAAGAAGACGAACAACTTGATGAAATTGCGGCCAAATTTGGAAGTGGCTTCCCCACAAGATCAATGTCTTTTCGACTGGGGCAAGGGCAACCTCTTGCACTGTCTAGAGTCGCGAGGAATACGTCCTAGTGGCGAAGAGATCTACAAGAGTTGGCCAACTGGCGCTGTCCGGAAGCTGCTCCAAGCGAACCACATTTCAAAGTCGTCTTTCAGTATTTCTTGGGTATGTGCCGGAAAACTCACTTTCGTCAAGAAATCTCGATCGATCTCATGTACGCTAGATACAAGGATTTCCACAAGCTCCGCGCTGACTTCGATAGCCTGACCGGTGAGCGGCGTCTCTTCTCCAATCCAAGCGAGTACTCTGCCTGCTTTACTATAGATCTCGACCATGAGCTTCACTTGCTCAGACCGCTCAGCTTCATCGTCTTGGTTGATACATGCCACATCAACCCAAAGCACTTGCGATTCTTCGCATTCCGATGGGGGATATCGGAGTCTTTTGAGCGCAGCTAAGAGATTTGGCGTAATTTTGAGGATTTTCCCTTCGCAGATGATGTCAACCTCTCTTGTCGGCGATCCCCATTTATATGACAAAGCCTCAGTCCGGTAAGGCTTGCAGAGGCTGGTGGCATAAGGTGGCTTGAATCGGGTCCGAAGAGTCTCCAGGAAGGAGATGAAGCATTCTGATGGAGTCGGGCGACTTGATAGGTCGATACTGATATTTATACATGATGACAGGTCTAATAAGACTTGGTCTGAGTAAAGTGTTCAATAATCATACTCAGTCTTGTCAACAAAGTTGCTTGAGCATCAAGCCTATAGCTTCCGCCGATCGTCAAGAGGTGGCTGAAGGCAAGCGAGGCAGGCTACGGAGTTCAAGAAGCTTGTGCGTGAAAAGTATGGGTACGACAGATCAGTGAGGGAGTTAGTGTATCCGTACTTAGTATTACGCCCCACTATATAATAAGTAATGTTAAAAGTACGGATACGGGCCGTAATGCGTATAATAAGCCATATGCTTAGCTATAAGTAATATAAAGCTCTAGATACGGTATTACTGGGCAATATACTAATATACGGAGTATAAAGGATAGCCAGGGGTGGCCAGAAATAGCCAAAGGATGGCCAGGGATAGCCAGGGAATGGCTAGGATTCTTATTAAAGAATAAATTAGAGACATAGCCCCCAATCAATATTGCTCTATAAAGTCCCCCCCCCCCCGGTAAAAAGGTTAGCACGTCCAAAAGAGGTAATTGACGCTTTAACTGTTTTATGCGTACAAGGGCCCCTGAATAGCATCATTTGGGGGCCCTTCCCCAGGGATTACGCTTTGGCCGTGCCAGCCTTGCCGCATTAATATTCATACGAAAAAGGAAATAATAGGATTGTATAATATAAAAATGAGGCTTAGTAGCCGCACGGGGTTTGTTTTATTATATTATGTTGCAATCCTATTGGCTTGTAGTGCTCACCTAGGGTAGAGCGGGTGCTTAGTCATCAACTGGGCATATAAACCCTCTGTACAGTAGCTAGCTAGGTCCTCAACACACAACAATAATATGTTTTCCCCAAAAGCCTCAATCGCCATTGCAACATATTACACTCTAATTGGCTATAGCGAAGCAGCACTGGTATCCATCCTATTGCGGTAATCACTAGGGTACGTTTCGAGTACTGTGCTAACCTTTTTACCGGGGGGGGGACTTTACTGACAATAATGCATACAAACTTCTTATTGGCCGTAATACGTGTAAACTGCCTAATACGGCACTGGAGGTGGTATCAATACCCTTGATACGCGCCACCATATTACGGACGTACACTAACTCCCTCACTGCGACAGATCCCTCCCATCCAAGAAAAGCCTCATGTATGTAGGTTTCAACTTAATAGATATTGGGAATGGTCTAGGTGAGCCCTTGCTGGGATCTTGAGTGCAATTGTGAGCGCAAGGCGGACCTCAGGGCGAAGCGTGGTAGAAGAAGCCGCCGCCGCTTTAGTGATATAGAGAAGCCGCTTTAATGATCTTCCGCACCCCGCCTTCAGCTGCATATCAAACGGAGCTGGGAGCTTCAACAACAACAACAACGCAGCTCGACAACACTAGTATGGATCAAATCGGTAGTCTCAATATACACGATGAGCCCGCAGCTTCACCAGCATCCGAGCCCCGGAAACAAAAGAAGAAAAAGGTGTTGCTGATGGGCAAATCAGGCTCTGGCAAGAGCTCAATGCGCAGCATCATATTCAGCAACTATGTTGCAAGGGACACCCGGCGATTAGGAGCTACCATTGATGTGGATTTGAGCCATGTCAAGTTCCTGGGCAACCTCACGCTTAATCTGTGGGACTGCGGTGGGTGAGTGCATATTCCAGACATCTTAGCTTCCCAAGCTCCTCATTGCAAGCGATATCAAAGCTGATATCCTGCAAGACAGGATGCCTTCATGGAAAATTACCTTTCTCAGCAACGGCAACATGTCTTTTCGAATGTCGGAGTCCTCATATACGTTTTCGATATCGAATCTCGCGACTTGGACCGCGACCTCCTCACCTACCGCTCTATCATTACAGCCCTCAGTCAATTCTCCCCGTCCGCCAGCGTATACATCCTTATACACAAGATGGATCTAATCCCACCTCAATTACGGGAAGGCATGTACAACAAACACATCACGCAAGTACGCACCAAGTCCGACTCCTTCGATCCCACACCCTTCGCAACCTCGATATGGGATCAATCCCTCTACAAAGCCTGGGCAGAGATAATCCACGATCTCGTTCCAAACCTCGACCAAATAGAAAAACATCTGGGAAGCTTGGGCAAAATGATAATGGCAGAAGAAGTCCTACTTTTCGAGCGTTCCTCCTTCCTCGTCGTCTCCAGCTGGTGCTCGACGGACATCTACACCGACGATAAAGACCATCCCGCTCAAAACCCTACCTACGACCGCAACGAGCGCCTCTCGAACATCATCAAGAATTTCAAGCAGAGCACGAGCAGGTATACGGGGACGCCGAAGAGTGCGGAGCAGTTCAGTGTGTTTGAGCTTAAGATGTCGATCTTTTGCATGTTCATTGTCAAGTTCACGACGAATACATACCTGGGCGTTGTGCTTCCTCCGGGCGAGGATCGCTTCAATGCTGCGATGGAAAATTGCTATATTGCACGCAAGGAGTTTGAGGATCTGGATTCGCCGGCCAAGAAGAGCGCTGATAGAGGGGCAACATCTGAGTCTGTTGATGCCGCATGATTTTTGTATGAATTAGTGGCATTAGTGTTCACTAGTAGAGCGAGCGCTGTGTGCGATGCACTTTTGTTATTTTCTGACAATATTTTGCGATTTTTGGCGTTCGGGGTAACAAAAAACGGGATACCCAGGTGTAGACAGCAACCTACGGAAGGCAGGCGCTTAAAGACAGGGCCTGACCGCCGAAATTCAGCATGTTGCCAGCAGCTCTGACGCAGGGTTGAGAAATACCCCTTGCTTTGGCCCTATTTCAAGAGCCCGTTTTCAATCGTCCTTACAAATAATTTTATTCTCGAAGTTGCGGCTGCATCTGCCACCGTCGAGAAGGTATTGCGGCAAGGCACAATCCGTATAGCGTCAGCCGCTGGAGCTCGCCATTCCCCACTTGTGATGAAGGAACGGCCCCCATGGTGCTTCTGCAGGCAGCAGCACCAATAGACTGACCTGTTTCAGCTCGCATGCGCAAGTGCGTGTGCCGCGTTTCGCGATTACATTTTCTTGCGGCTTGAATATCTCTGTTTTCCAACACATTTTCGCGTTTGTTGCACGTTGTACCAACAGCGTGTCTCGGCCGCCAAGCCTATCCCGTACACCATGCCACCCACAGAGACAGCCGAGCAGCTAGAGCCCAAGCCCGAGTCTGACAACGCTGTTAGCACAGCAGATTCGGACGAGGCTGTGGGTAAGGCTACACCAGCGGCCCCGCAAGACATCTTGTACCAGGCGAAATGTATGGAATCAGATACCGAAGTCAAAGTCTTCTATTCCACAGAGCCATTCGATGGATTGAACCTGCATGGATTCAAGCAGGCAAAACCCAACTCCCTACTCGAAGTCGTTTTTACAGTCAAGGGCAAAAATGTCGAGAATTCACGGAAGAGCGACAAGTACAAACATGACATTTCAAAAGGCCGCGAGTCCAGCGCGAAGTTTGGGGTGGAGGGGGATTTCATACCTGATTCGGTCGAGAACATGGCTCTGCATGTCCATTCAAAACATCTGAGGGACGAGCTTCAAAAGATTGTTCAATACTACCCGAGCCAAAACTTGAATGGCGATACAGTAATCATCGAATACCCGTATCAGATACTCATGCACCATATTACGGAGTTGCGAGATGCCAAAAAGATTTATGAGAAAAATGTCTCAGATCTGGTGGAACCATCAGCAGCTCTATCGGAGGGCAAAGACAAAGCATACGCTCTCGGAGTGCTTCTCAAATATATCGAGCCCATATACGCCAAAGAAGTCGAAGCCGGTGCTGCCAGACAACAGCTCGCTGTACCTATGACTACATACTCGATGCTCTGGTATCTATTCATGCCCGGCACCAACGTCTACGCGAAAGTCGGCGGTAAATGGAGGGCTTTTGTGATTATATCCGCACAAGAAAGGGAAGATTCAGAAGACGGGGGGTGGGGCTTTTTCTACGGCCGACGGCCGCCACCAAAAGTCGAGAAGTATATTGTCCAGGCTTGGTCTTTGGCCTTTGACGGCAAGCGCTTCTTTCGCCGAGGGCGGAAGTTCTCGATCCACAAGTTTCATGGAGAGCGGGAGATAAGCGCTCTGAGTATCGTCCCCTGTGAGATTTACGATAAGCTGTACGGGCTGGAAAGAAGGAACGAGCTAGAACGACGGGGCAAGATCTTCTACGATATGCTTAAGTCTCTCCCCAAGCATATGAAGTACAGCGGAATCGGGGTGGCCAAGATCGAGAAAACACAGCCATGGGACGAGCCTCTCAAACGAGCTTTTGATGTAAACCCGTGTTTCTCCTGCAAATTCTGATTGATTACTGACTCTCTTTCTTAGTATTCTGGTGATGTTGTCGTTGATCCTGCATCGTACAGGAAGTACGGACCAATAGTCGAAGTGACCAACTACTACCGCCCTAATAAATCCAAGCGTATCCCAGAAGACGACCAGGAAACCGACGACGAAGTCGAAGTAGAGAAGACACCTGGCGGCGATGGACAGCCTGAGGTCTTCGGCGGAGGGCCGCGCTGGGAGAGCTACAATGACATTGACCCAACAGAACGAGAGGCGCTAACGAAACATCAACTGATTTTGCTTCCGGCAGACATTCGTGGTTTTGCTTTGAAATCGAAACAGTGGAGTATGCTTCCCAATCTCCTCAGAAGTTCTGAGACATGGTAGATAACATCCGACAGTGGCGTTTGATGTCAAGAAGGTCGAAAATATTATATTTCCCCCAGCCGGTCAGGGCGCTATCGAGAACTTGATCCTCCATCCCAATGATGTACAATATCTGAAAGCACTTTCCGCAAAGACCAGGAAGTCAGCTTCTCATGTCGATTTTATCAAAGGTAAAGGAGAGGGGCAAATATTTCTCTTTCACGGTAAGCGCCGAATTCTATGCCACAACTGCCCATGTTGACATCTTTTAGGCCCACCTGGAACGGGAAAGACATATACTGTCGGTAAGAATCTTCTACCAAGGACGTTTGAATCATAATCCTAACCGGACGACAGAGGCAATTGCCCAATACACGAACAGACCTCTCTTGTCCCTTACAGTAGCAGATCTGGGCCTTCGAGAAGAGAAGTTGGAATCGAATATGGCAAAATGGTTTCAAGTCGCCACGCATTGGGGAGCCGTCCTTCTAATCGACGAAGCTGATGTCTTCCTGGAGAAGCGAAAGCTCTCAGATGTTGATCGGAACAGCTTGGTGTCTCGTAAGATCTCCTTGCACCACCCTTCATCAATGGGCTCCCTCTAACAAGCATTTAGTATTCCTTCGAAGTATGGAATACTATAGCGGTCTTCTTTTCCTTGTAACATCCCCCCTCTCTCCCCGCTCCATCAACTCTCTAACCCCTGTCCTAGACAACCAACCGCCCTGGCGCAATCGACGACGCATTCCGAAGCCGCATCCATAGCGCGATCAACTTCCCGACCTTCAACTACGACAAGTCCGATCGTCTCTGGACCACCTTCCTCGACAAAGTGAAGAAAGAAGACCCGAAGATCAGGATCACGCCTAGTGCGAGACGGTTTATTGGCACTAATAAGACGGTGAAGAAGATGAAGTGGAGTGGTAGAGAAATTCGAAACGGTAAACTACCTCATTCCTTGTCGGTAACTTGGGGTTTGGGTTCGCTGATGATTTGAAGCATTTTCATTGGCATTGACGCTTGCGAGATTTGAGCATGAAGCGAATAGAGATGGCGAGGAAGACGATGATGAGATAGAAGTCAAGGCTGAGCATTTTGAGGATGTGATTCTCAGGAGGGATGATTTCATCAAGTATCTTGATAGTATCAGGGAGAATACGGAGGGTGAAAGAGCTTATGAGCTGGGTGATCGGAGGGATTCGACGCTGGATAAAGATGATGATTAGGTGCGTATTGTATTTAGAGATTATATTTAAGATGATAGTCGTTCGGCATGGTTCGAAGCAGGATAAATTCTAGTAGAGCTGTTGTCTAATGGTATCTACTCTAAGAATTTTCCGCTCTATAAACCCACAAACCAAGTCTAAGAAAGGGCAACCCCGAACACCACGCTAACAAACACTAGACACACTTCAGCAACCCAGAATCTTTGTCGCCGGATAAAGTGTATCAGCTGCAACATCCGTTCACGTCTTCTTGCTCATCAGGGTAGCAAAACCCAGCTCCACTGGTCCCAGAGTCGGCGGTCTCGATGGCGCCCCAGCCAAGATACTGCCAGCTGACCGTGACATCAATCGGCCCAATAGCGTTGCGGCAATAGCCGGCTCCATACTTCGGCACGTCGGACGCGGGGCAATCCGTGAAGATGGCATTAAGGACCGTCGCTTGATCCGGGCCCTCATGCTCGCCCATGCCGTTGGTTTTCGCGTACGAGAAAGGCGTCAGGCTCCACGTGCACGTCGTCAAATTCGACAGACAGGCTCCTGTGATGGTTTGCGGGCCCGCTGCGCGGTTGCCGCTAGCTGTGCAGGAGGCGGCGCCTGCCATGAGCAGTTCGCCGGTCGTGAACTGGGTCTGGTTGTTGGTGGCGAAGATGATGTCGTAGATCTTGGAGACGTCGGCGGAGAGGCTGCTGCTCTGGGTGATGGAGTAGGTGACTGTGTCTTTGCTATCGAACCACCACTGGTCGCAGGTGCCGGCGCTGGAATAGCCGGTGCCGCAGGATGGGGTGTGCGTCATTTTGGTACCATTCTTGACCATCTCGTTGATGTCGGTGTCGATGGTGCGGGTAACGATGTAGCCGTTGGCTTGGAGCGCTTGGGAGACGAGGTAGGTGTTGAAGCTTGTGAGGAGGATGTTGGACATGTTTTCTACGCTTCCCTGGAAGACGGAGAAGGCGCCGGTGCTGCCTAGGTAGCTGAAGACGGTCGAGTCCGCCATGCTTTGTACGAGAGTGTTTTGGAATGTGCCTTGCCAGAGTTGGATGAGGTTTCCGAGCTGATTGCCCAATTCGCCGATTTGTTGAACTTGGGAATCTACGGTTCCTATCGGCCAGATGTATTTTCCGACGTTACTGGGGAAGTACTGTCTAGGTGTGAACATCCATCCTTGTGGCTTGATAGGAATATCATTACCTTTACAGCGTTGACTACAGCGTCCGCTGCTCTTGATACCCCTGCTGAAGCCATTTCTGCAATACCGGCTCCAGGGATAAAAGACAGAGCGGCTCCCAGAGCAAGCAAAATATCATCGAGAGTCCAGCTTCCGTGCTGTACGGGGTCGATCGTGTTGATGATGTTTGCTATGTTATCGGCAGCAATGCCTTGAGCGTTGCCGGCAGCTACCCACATATTCAGGAAGAAAGTGCTTAGTGAGTACATATTGTACTAAAGAACCGTCAGCATATTTCGTAAACAAATGACTCGAGGCGTCTTACAGCAACCCAATATCTCCGGATACCATTGTAACTAGCACTTATGGTATTCCAGTCAGGGGCCGGGCACGGGCCATTGACTTGCAGAAGAGAGCAGTTGGTACGGGAGTTCAATTCGAGGTCCATCCAGCAATTGCCGAATGTGAAGCCATTCTTCGTACATTGAGCCTCGTTCATTTTCCACCAATATGTGAGGTAATCTGAAAGGTCAAGTGAGTTCCAGCAGTCCAGTGCTGCAGTGTCGTTGACTAGGTTTGAAGAACACGGGTTGCTCTTGGGTACGGACGATGTCCATGGCATACTCGGCGAGTCGGGGGCAGGTATTTGAGTATATCCAGGCGGCATCTAAACAGAGTGTTCAGGTTAGCGGTGCTTGAACAAGAGAAAGGTATAATGCCAGACACTTACAGCTCCGCCTGTTGCACAGAGAGAGGTAGTGCTCGGAGATAGAGCAGTTGAGGCGTAATAATTGAGTCCAGCCATCACTCCACCAGCACACGTGCAATAAGCATTGTAACCCGTAAAACTCCCCGTCGACACCACAGAACAACCCGATGTAGGTGCACCGGTGGTGTTGGATGGATATGAAGTAGTCAATGATGCCATGAGGGGAGCATTTATGGACGATATCGTTGACAACGTGGGACCTCCGGCGCACGCAACATCACCAACTTTATATGTGGTTGGCTCGATAATGTCGGGGCCTGTGATGGTAAGGGCAGTCTTGATTGTGGTCATAGAAGTACAGCCAAAAACCTCGCCGTATACAGTGTCGGTGTATGATGTCAAAATTGATGGAGATACTGTCGTCGACGCTTTTGTCGTGCTGTTTGTCAAGGATCCTAAGCCCGAAGTAGTCTTCAACGCTTTTGTCGTGCTGTCTGTCAAGGATCCTGAGCCCGAAGCAGTCTTCGAAGGCATTGTGCTCGTAGAAGTCGTTAACGAGTGTTGGCTTGTAGTGGTAGCTGGAGCAGCCAGACCGAGACTAAATAAGATGGAGAGAGGTAAGAGTAACATCTTGACGACTCCGCAGTCTGTAAGCGTACAGGCGATGTTAGAATTGAAGTAAATATCATAGAGTCAGGGTAACCACAGCGAGAAAAGCAAACAGTTGCAGAATGAATGTTGACTCTTTCTTGGCAAATAAAGATTTGTTGCCGCTCATATATACATCTTGGCATCTTGAGCAAGGAATTAAGTAGTTTCTCTTTTGGACCGCTAAACTGGTTCCGCGAGATGATTCGAGAGTCTTTTGGAGGAATCAGATCCTTATGTCTGTGAACCGGGGGTCGAGGTCACTAATTCTTTAGCTTTGCAAGATAGGATCCCCAGGATTATGTGCAAAATCTTGATAACAGCGAGTATGGGGGGAGAAAATCGAAAACGTAAAACAATAATTACTGGATGTACTAATTTGCCAAGTCTTTTTTTAACTTCAGTTTGAAAGAGCAACGCCGCATAGGATTTCGAAGCCATTTCTGTCCCAGAATCCGTTGCGACTTTTCGGCAATTTAAGTATTCACGTAGTGAAAACATTTCGTTGGGCGTAGAACATTCTAATTTTGGAGGTTGTCACCGCAGCAAAGAAACTTCTAAGACGAGAAAATGTATAGAACAAGTATTAAAGTACATTGCTGTGTTGTTGATGATCGGATCCCCAGCATGCATCCCGCAAATTCGGTAAGTACCAGGTGATAACGCGTAAGCTTGGAATAGCACACCCGCAGATCCTAACTCCATTAAGTCTTGGCACCGCCACGATTCGCGAGGAACCTCATCATTCGTTGCAATAGCATTCGCCGTTACCTTTTCGGGCAGGTTTCTGGAAGGATTCTGTACAATTAGCTCGGTCTGAACTCTGCTAAAAAAGCTTGATCGTGTGCTCTGTGCCTCCAGCCCCTACCACTACGTAAAAGCCCCGCGATGATCCTCTTGGAACTCTAGATAAGAGAAGCGAGAATATGGATCAGCTTTGATCCTTCTCCAGAAATCCCATTGCTTAGCTTGATGCCCACGGTTTTCAGCAAGATGATTTCTAGAATTTCATGGGTCGTTGTTTCAGGAATTGATTAGGAAAGAGTGACACCGACTGAAGCGCTAATTGAAACTGCCGTCCACGTTGAAGCAATCACGAAGACGGGAGATTGTTGTCCTCACTTGAGGTCGCATTTCGTAATCCATGACACCATCCGTCCGATGAATGTAAAATCACAAGTAAGCAGGAGCTCATAGAGTACTGTCATGATGATCGACGAAATGAATCCCTTGACTGTCAAATCTTGTGGCATCGCAGAAATATAGCGACTCCTCGAGCATCGTCTGAACCGCTAGTCATTCTGGGACCAGGTGTCTCCCCGTCCGCAACCAATTCATCGAACTCGACCTAATTGAAATGGGTTGGATTCTTCGAAACCGATGCTCAACATGGAGCATATGCTTGGGTTGGGAGAGAGAAGCCATCATATACATTATATCTAGGTATTTGCAGAGGGTCAGTCTTGGCTGAAGTCATTCATGCATCACGGAAAGATTTTAACAGTGGGCTGATTCACCACTGCAGAAGAGGCGCTGAAGATCACATGCTGTGGCTGTGAGCCGCTGTATGTAATGCCTGCATGCATGCACAGCCAACCAGCCGCTGCTGCCTCCAGCTGTCCGACTCGCAAGCTTATATCTTACCCCACCATCACACTTCACGTCCAACATTCCTAAACTTAACCTTAAATATATCAATCAACAGCACAGCTAGATGTCCTTCGGCTGGTCCGCCGGCGACATCGCCGCGGCCATAACTCTCATTGTGCAAGTCGCCAAAGCACTCGACGACACCACGGGATCAGGGGCCGAATACCGCGACACGGTGCATTTCCTTACGTCCTTACAATATACGCTCACCGAACTCCGCTCGATCAGCGAGAATGCCGAGCTTGAGCATGGAGAGCAGATTAAAGAGCAGGTGGAAGTGATGCGGCCGAAGGTGGATGGGTTTCTGGAGATGGTGAAAAAGAGGTATGGGGAAAATTTGGGGACGGATTCGAAGAGGAGGGTTAGGAAGGTAGTAGGGAAGCTAGAGTGGGCGGCTGTTACTTCAAGCAAAGCAAAAGAGCTAAGAGCGGGGATTGGGGGTAGTATGCAGACTATTGACCGGCTCATCCAGTTGTAAGTTTATTCTCAATATATCTCTATGATGCTCACATGACATACCAGCGAAATCCATGCCGGCGTTCAGAACAAGATCCCAGACCAGTTGCGTCTGGGACTTTCAAGCGTTGAGAATCATATTACGGATACGATCCAGCCGCTGCATGCAGATGTCAGCCAGACGCTGGAGCGGATCCAGAGCCAGCAGGCAGTCATTGCGGATACGCTGAGGAGCGTGGAGGCGCAGATACAGAGTCAGAGCCGGGGAACGAGTCCGCAGCCACCGGCGTATTCGCCGCCTCCGCCTCTTGAACCAGCTGTATTGACACCTTCGGTGACTGTTGCTGCTATTATGGATCGCTATAAGACTATTGCGTCGAAGAATGCTTCTACGGGTTTCGAGCCTCCAATCGGTCAGCAAGAGATGATCTCGATTAGTGAGACTGGTGTGGACAATCTCAGAGCTTGGCTCGGGTCAGATAAGCCGGTACTTGTATGGATCAAAGACGCTCCAAGTACGAAGAAGTCACTGTCAGTTGCCGCTGGCATTTTCACTGCTGGGAAATACTCCAGCGCTCAAGTCATTGGGTACTCCATGGGCAAAGGTGTTGCGTGGGTCGATGGAACAGAGACACCTCGACAGATGCTCGCAAACATCTTATCTTCTCTGGTCCATCAACTGATTGGCAAGCTCCCCGAGTTGACACGGTCAAATACAGCTCGAGACCCCGGCAGCTCCCTCGTCAATGCAAAATTCTCAGTTCTCGGCCAGCAGAACTTGAAGGCTATTAGCGCAAGTATTGACATACTCGAGCACTTAGTAGAGCTTACCACCCAGCCTTTTATCGTCGTCTTGGATTGTTTCGAGAGATACAATCTGGTCAAAGATAAGATGGTTCTTGATCAAATGATACAGCTTTGTGGTGTTTTTCGGAAGAAAAATGGGGTCAAGCTTTTTGTTTTGGCTCCAAATCAGAATCTTGTGGCTGGTTTGGACGGCATACACGGCCAAGATTTGTCAGCGCGAGATCGGAGTCTGCTTGCTGTCAAGCCGACGTTGGTGGATGTCGTCAATTGTATATACAACGTATGAGTCTGGGCATATACTCATTCAAAAACTTCATATGGGATTCTCCGCTCCATCGTGGCCTTTTAAAAGAGCTTAGTCCATACCATGCGATAAAACCGGCGATAACACACCTAAATCTGAGTTGATTCCAATTAAGCGGAACCTTTGAGACGTTCGAAAAGGCGGATATCTGCTGAGAACATGCATGGGTATCCGGGTCGCTATTCATCAGGACCAGTTAGTGCTTCATTGGAAGGAGAAACAATGCGAGCCTTCAGATCAGGCGGCGTCTCAAAGGACTTATCGAACGGCCACATCGGACGACGTATCCTGTGATGTCCAAGCCTCTCAATATCCTGGTCGACTCCCCCAGGAGTCAACCCAAGCATCCAGCCTTTCGCCATATCATACAGCTCCGGCTCTAAATACCCAATCTTGACAATCACAATATCCGCTTCGCGAGGCTTGAGATCCAGGTCTGTAAAATCGTGCTCATAGTGATACGGCTTCGGCCTCTGCGTAAGGATTGCAAAGACGCTACCGACTTGAAGCACAACTTCAACTTTTCCGCGAATATCGCCCTTCTTGATCGCGTGGACACGACCTGTCATCGTCAGTGGCCCAGCGTGTATATCATCTATCTCCGCTCCAGCAGTGACCGTGACCGTCGCGTCTACGCCGGCCGTCATTGCAATTTTCACGGCGTCACGGCCCGGAACGCTCGCATATATGACCGTTGGTCCAGAAGCGTCCTTGAACTCAGGACGGGCAAGTAATCGCGTCAAGCCCCAAGAAACATCACCTGAGCCCCCGGCCGTGGGATTATCACCGGAATCAGAGATGAAATACGGACGAGACTCGGGGCCAGACGCTATGGCAGCATCGAGACACTCTTTGAAAGAGCCAGTCGGCGCAACGAAGCTGAAGTCTGCATGAGCGTCCCAGAACACCCTCGCCAACCGCTCTGCGCCTTCAGATACAGCTTGATTGTCCCAGCCTGTAACAACGACGGCGGCACGATTACGAGGCTCATCAGCCCATGCGTAGCCTACCCAGATAGCTGCATCAATGACGCCGTCTTTAGCCTCGACTTCGGGGACTACAGCATAGATATGCTTTGCTGGCTCGTCACGCGTTGAAGTCTGCTCTCCGGGCAGAAGAATCGGGATCGGGATCCAAGCTTTCAGCGGGCGCTCCTGAGACTTATTTAAAAGGTCTACTAGATTCCGACACGCGCGCTCTCTAGTCTCAAGCACATCGACATGCGGCGCGGTCCGGTAGCAGGTGATGAGGTCTGTTTGGTGTGCGAGTTCGCGAGATACATTGCCGTGTAGGTCCATAGATGCTGAAACCAGCACATTTGGCCCTATTACCTTTCGTATTCGTTGGAGAAGCTCGAACTCGATATCGTCGTAGCCTTCAACTACCATGGCGCCGTGAATGTCGTACCATAGTCCGCTACATCATGTGAGCACAATTCACTTCAAAACCGTAGTCCAGGAATACAAATTCAAGCTCTGGAAATTTTGTTCTGTTTACTTACTCAATTGTCCCCTCAGCACAGATATTCTCCAATCGCTCTACGATCTCGTCCGCAAGTGCAGAGAACGAAGCTATCGTCACGACCCCGCCTGGCATCGCGTGCCCGATCAGGGCACCCTGCCAGTCCGCTGCATCTCCCAATAGCGTACCGGGATGGAGAAATGCATACTTGCTCAGGATATCATCTCCGCGATACGGGTTGAATGCTTCTGCGTACGTGCGTGAGGGCGTGAAGGTCGACGTCTCACAGGCGAGACCGGCGATTGCTATTCTCGGTTTTGATGCCATACTAGGCGCCACCAACCAAATGCTTTTTTTGATATATATTTTGATATGCAGGAACAACGGTCGCGCCAGTAAGTGGCTTGAAAAAGTGCGTTTCGATTTTGAAACGGAAAGCTTGTTCGAGACCCCGCGACTTACCCCGCCCCCCACTTTCGGTATCAAGCTTTGTTATAGTAGCTCTGCATACGGGATGCAACATTGGATAAATGTGATAAGCGTCTAATCGGGCAGTTGACAGATGTTTATCATAGTCCTTATCAGTACGAGCTTGTACTAGTGAGGGGAGATCTTATATAGTTTCGGTATAGTCTACCAATCGTTCTTTCCTTCACTGTGTGACTTCTTCTCTCCTTCTCTCCTTTGACCATACCGAGTTAAATGAATATATTCAAAGAGCATAATTTGAATATATAGAATACGGGCACGTCGTTTCTACAAGCAAGATGCTAAAGCGGACCCTCACAGGAACATGGCTGCCCGCATGGGTCCCTGAATCCACAGTCACCGTCTCCGTCCTGCTCATGTTCTGCTCCATGGTCCAGTCTGCTGTAAGACTACCTTCCGTACTTACTCTTACTCTCACTCATATCTTCCTTCAATTGTTATCTCCGATCTACTATCACTTATGTCTGCCCTCATCCGCTAACCCCCTTTTTCTCTCTAGACCGGTGGCTACGACGGCTCCATGCTCAACGGCCTGAACATCCTGCCCAGCTACACCGATTACTTCCACCTGAGCGCCGCTACCAAGGGCCTAAATACCGCTTCCGTCTTCATCGGCTCCATCCCGGGGTGTATCATCTCTGGCGTTGTCTCCGACCGCTTGGGCCGCAGGCCAGCAATCTTCTGGGGCTCCGCTATTACATTACTGGGAGTTTTACTGCAAACGGCAGCGCAGAATACAGCCATGTTTGCAATCGCGAGGATTGTATTGGGGTTCGGGACTGCTATTAGTGGGACTGCTGGGGGTGTTTATTTGAGTGAGACGTTCCCGAGTAGGTGGAGGGCTTGGGGGGTCGGATTGTTGAATGATTTTTATTAGTGAGTTGTCAAAATCGAGGGAAAGGTTTGGGAGGATGGGATGAGAGAATGAAGGGCTGATGAAGAGTGAACAGTGTTGGGGCGCTAATTGCGGCGGGAATTACTCTCGGAACGGGGGAGTGGGCGCATACATGGGCGTGGAGGCTACCGTCACTTTTGCAGGGCATATTCTCGGTGCTGTGCATCGTTGTCCTACCCTTCATGTACGTATCCCACTCTTTTCCCTCCTCGCTCCCTCTCACGCTCCTCCAACAGCCCGGAATCCCCCCGCTGGCTCGTGCACTCAGACCTCCTCGAATACGCGCAAACCTCCGTCGCACAAACCAACTCCAACGGCAACAAGACCGATCCCGTCGCCATCGCCGTCTACAAAGAGATCATCGACACGCTAGAATGGGAGAAGAAAGAAGGGCGGACGATGAGCCCAAAAGAAATTGTGAAGACGCCAGTGGCGAGGAGGAGGCTGCTGATTGGGATGAGTGCGGGGCCGTTTAGCTGCATTGCGGGAAATATCATTGCGAGTTATTATTTGGGGGATGAGCTGGATACGGCGGGTATCACGAGCAGCAATGATCAGTTAAAGGCTGTATGTCTCTCAAAAAACTTTTGGGAAGTTGTAGCTGATGGTTTGTGCAGAATGTAGTCCTGAATGTCTGGTGCCTGGGCTGTGCGTTCGCCGGCACGCACTTGATCGCCAAATGGGGCCGCAAACCGACCGCTATTCTCTCCCAGTGTCTCCTCGTCGCCTGTCTCTTCATCATCGGCGGTCTGTCGAAGAAATACGCAGACAATCCAGACGGTGCTTCCAACGCTCTGGTGTATGGCGATGTGGCTGTCATGTTCCTATTCCAGGGCTTCTATTCGATTGCGTGGACGCCGCTATTGTATTTGTACCCGCCTGAGGTTATGAACTATTCGATTCGTGCCAACGGACTGGCGTTCTCGTCATTCGGTTTGAACGCCTTGGCGTAAGATATAGTTCCAACAAATAGCTAGATTGGATTTGCGAGGCTAACCTGATGTTCTTAGGCTTGTGTTTGTATTCATCATGCCGATTGGGTTGCAAAACATCGGCTGGAAGATGTATATGGTCAATGCGTCTTGGGATATCGTAATTGTCGGCCTGATCGTAAGTCTCGAAACCTTTTGGCCACTATCCACTTGCTGACGAGAACTCTGAAGGCGTACTACTGGGTTGAAACCAAAGGCAAAACCCTCGAAGAAATCGACGCGATCTTCGAGGGCGAGAAGCACTCATCAGTACCAGACGTAGAGCTAGTGCGTGAAGGAAAAGCCAAAGTCGACGTTGACGCGGTTCAAGTCGAAGTAGAGAATAAGATGAAATTGGGCTAGAAGGCTCGATATCTGCTGATACTATACTGGAGGCTGAAGTTTTGATTGGGGCTCACTCATCGGCTGAATATATCCGATATGAATACCAAGCTCACATTTAGCTACCCCTCTAGATTGGCTTGTACATACCACAAATGCATAACCATTGGAAACTACCCCTGTGTAAGTGGTCCACTGATCAGCGCCGCAAACCCACCCCCGCAATCTCTGTCTGCGGGGTACGAACAAGCATTCTCCAAATGAAATGAATGCCGGCCCACATCAGCCGAATGCTACCCTGACAAGTGTGGGGCGTAAGAATCTCTTGCTTTGTGTTCATAACATAAAGTCCAAAGCTTCCTGAAAGTTTCAGTCCAGAAGCATTCGCGACAATGGGACTCGGCGTGCTAGAAGACAAGCACCTTGAGCACGTCCCCGGCACCGCTCTCCTCACAGACGTGATAGGAGCAGATCACCACCATCATCATGGAGCCGTCGATACGTCTGCCCTGCACCACGACACAGGTAAGAACGCAGATGTCGTTCTCGTCCCGCAACCCTCCAAGAGCCCAAATGATCCTTTGAACTGGCCATTATGGCGAAAAGACCTGATGTTGCTGATAATCTGCATCGACACTGCCGTTGTCGGGGCCTGGGTAATTTCCTTTCTTCCCTCCACTTTGATATTGTGGCTGCTTACTGATTATGCACAAGGGCCCCATGATATCCCCCGGCTTCGCACTTATGGCCAAGCAATTCAACATGTCGTACAACGACCTGAACGCCGGTCTCGGGTACGGAATCCTGGTCATTGGGATAAGCTGTTTTTTCACGAATAGCGCAGCGGTGATTTGGGGGCGGAGACCGATTTTTCTGTTGGGGAATACGCTGTTGTTTGTCAGTAGTGTGTGGGGATATTTTGCGCACAGTTATAAGAGCTTGTTGGCGTCGAGGCTGATTGGGTGTATTGGGATGAGTCCTTTCGAGGTGTGAGTGAAATACTCTCTCAATTAAGTTGGGGGAAATTGAGAATGCTGATGAGATTTTCAGGCTCGTGACCGCTACCATTGCAGATATGTACTTCGTCCACCAACGCGGCGTCCGCTTAGCGGCGTGGGGCATGTGTCTGTCCATTGGCGTCGGCGGCGGGAGTATCATTTCGGGATATATCATCCAAGATCTGGGCTGGAACTGGACATATGGCGTCTGCGCCGTGATCTACGGAGTCTGGATCCCGATCCTGTTCTTATTCTGTCCCGAGACGGCGTATCGCCGAGACGCGGTCCTCAATACTGATCTCGGTACTGCGGATAGAGCTACGGATCTTGCGGAAGAGAAGAAGACTGAAGCAACGTTCGAGACAGTGGAGAATGTGGAGGTAGAGAAGAGGCATAGTTTCTTGAGGCAGTTGAGGGTTTTCAATGGTCGCGTGAGCGATGATCCGTTCTGGAAGGTGCTCACAAGGCCGTTGATGATGCTCATTTTCCCTCAAGTGCTGTTCTCGTTCTTCGCATACGGGTTGACCACTTCTTGGCTGATTGTCGTTGGGAGTGTCCTAGCCCAGATTTTCACCGCGCCTCCGTATAACTTCTCTGTCTCTGGCGTCGGGCTGGTAGCCATTGCATCGCTGATCGGCGCCATCATCGGTGCCTTCATCTCCGGCCCCATCGCTGATTACATCACGAAAGCTATGAGCCGGCGGAATAATGGCGTCTACGAGCCCGAGTTCCGTCTCGTTCTCGTGACCATCACTTTGGTAATCGGCGGGATGTCGTTCTTCGGATTCGGCTGGTCGCTTTCTGTCCAAGATCCGTGGATCGGCCCGGTCATCTTCTATGGGCTGCAGTATTTCGGAGTCGGGTTCATGACTATTGCTGTGTACGGATATTTAACGGATTGCCATCGCGATAAGGCCCCCGAGGCTTTCGCGGCGATCAATTTGAGGAACATCTATTCGTTTGGAATGAATTATTTTATCTCGTCATGGATCTCGTCCCAGGGACCGAAGGAAGTATTTTGTATCATTGGTGGGATACATGTCTTCATTTGTTTGACGGCGATACCGATGTATATTTTCGGGAAAAAATGTAGGAGTTGGACCAGTCGAGTAGAGATATTTCAGAAGGTTATGAGAGCGTAGCAGTAAATTAGGTCGAATGCGTATTAGTTTAAGGCGCTGTGAAGAAATTCCCTGGATGATAATGTAGTCATACGTGGGAGCTCGAGATAATTGCCTTCAAGTGCACACAGACTTCTCCGATGAGTTGGTCGATGATCGCGCGAGACGACTCTTATGAATAGCATATGGGTCGCCTACTCTGAATTTCTGCCCGGTAAGCATAGTAGCAATTCATCTCGGGCGCGTGAGAAGAGCTCCAAGGCCCTATCATAAGACGTCCTTCCACTCAAATACTTTCCCAGAAGCATATGCTTCCAGGACAGCTCACCCAGTCATGGATATGGCTCGTCGAAGGATCTCGATCTCCATTTGATTGTTGCCAACGAGAATTTCGTTTGCATAGGTGATCGCAGCGCGGATCTCTGCTGAACAGTTGGCAGGCATCGCGCATGGGAGAAATTTTTAAAGGAAGGAAGGACGGAAAACGGAGAAAGGTTTTAAATACATTCCGACCACGCTTCGAAGTGCAGCAAAATAATCTCACTTCCCATCTAGGTATAGAGTAGTGGTACTCTTACGGAAGCACCTATCTAGAAAGTTCCCTCGGCCCCTTTTCGTCCACCTAAGCGAGCGCACCGTTCCCTCCTTTTCCCGTGACATCTTCCTCGTAAATTACGAGTCGTGAATTAGCCTTAATTAGCACTAGATTGAATTTTAAATAGAAAATTCCACTCCAAATTCCTAATATTCAAAAATAGTATACAGCTATTAAAGTAAGCTTGCTGATTCAATTGGCCAGAAAAAAAGGATCTTGCATGTATACTCCTACCGCAGTGAAGAGAATAATATATTATAGGTATTGTTCCTTTTGAAAGCTAGTAAACACCCGAAAATCGCTGAGTACATTTACTTCCTGGCATTCTCATTTCATTCCTGCACGCCTACTTTCAGAATCAACTTGCCCGGTGTGCCAGCGTGGTAATCCTGGACGAGGTCATTGAGCTGTTCAAATGGGTATTCTGACGTTCTGGCTCGCACGCCATGCTTCTTACAAAATTCAAACATGTCTCTCATGGCGCGATTAGATCCAATCAGCGTGCCCTCGAGCCTGATTCTTCTGAATACAAGATCTAGCGCCGACACACGGAGTGGATCTGTTGGAAAAGATACCATGATGACCCGCCCTCCATTGCGGACAAGCTCGACGCCGTAGTCGAATGCCTTTTGTGAGTCCGGCAAAATGAACACCGCATCCACGCCCATCTCAGACGGGAATTTCCAGCCATCTTCTTCGCCCATCTCCTGCTTGACCTCTTTGGCCGTTTTTTCCCAGGCATTGATAATTGTAGCTCCTGTGTTGAGCCCCCGTGCAAACAGTAGTTTACGAGGCACGATATCAACTCCCGTCGTCTTCAGACCCATCTTCGAAGCGAACTGTAGGCCTAAGTGGCCCAAACCACCACCGCAGCCCATGATACCAACTCGATCCCCGGGGCTGAGCTCGCACTTCGCGATTGCGGAAAACATCGTGAGCCCTGCACACATAAGCGGCGCAACTTCCAGAGCGTCAAGACCATCCGGTATCAGCGCGATCTGCCTCGCATCAACAATCGCGTACTCTCGAAACCCGCCGTGCTGCTGGCATCCCAGGCCTGCTCCGGAAACAGGGCAGAAGACCGAGTACCCCGGCGGATCGGGCGAAGGAGGCGACGGATTCTGGCATTCGCGGCACTGGCCGCACACATGGTATCCGCGTCCTGACACAGCGACGCGATCGCCGAAACGATAGCCATGGCAATCGCCATCCTTTTCTTTCCCGGGGGGCAGGCCAACTACCATGCCGGCGAATTCATGGCAGCCTATGTGTGGGAGTTTGGGGGGCGTGACCGTGCCTGTGGCTATGACGGCGTCGGTGTGGCAGTATGAGCAGGCCTCTACGCGGATTAGGAGATCGTTTGGGTCATTGATGGTGGGCAGAGGGAGCTCGCGTAACTGGTAAGGGGTGTTGAATTCTTCGAGGACCCAGGCTTTCATAGTCGCAGGAAGCTGCGTTTGGGCCATGGTGCTTCTCTTCTCGAAAGTACAAGGAATGCTCAATCCAGTTTCGCAATTCGTTCCCTACCTGAAAATCTATCCCCGAACAACTTTCAAAAAGCTTTAGATAGTTTTTCAGTTAGTACTAAAAGCATTCCCGGAATGCGGGGCTGGTCGTTAAGGGGGTGAGGGGAAACTCCCGGAAGAAGAGTTGATTATGGGGCCACGCCCACATGGATGAGCCTCGTGACTCTCACGTGATTTGCAGCAAATCAAATGTGATTTCTCCCCTTGCACTCGACGCCGACCCCATTGTCCGCAAAAGAACTGCGCAAGAAACGATAAGATGAATAGAATTAGATTTTGCCTCTCATACTCCACGGTCTAAACCAAAGCTCCCCTAAAGCCTTTAGTGGAGCCCTCGGCGTTTGCCAAAAACAACATGCAAAGCTGTCGACTTAGAATTGAGAAACAGACGAGCTCTCCACTCGTTCATCCCAATAATAGACCTGCAGGCCGGATGAAAGATGGAGAAGGAAGATGCATGAAAGAGATAAGCGCTCGAAATCGGAGGCTGATCAGACGCTGGCTGTTTGAGAATTTGGAGATGCCTGTGCGAACTTTTTGAAAGGGAAAGGACGCGGAGAACGTAGAAAACGCAAAGGACACTGTGAATTTGGCACCTTCTTGTAGCGATTGGAATAATTTAGAGAAGAGAGAAGATACTTCACAGAGGTAGGAAAAGAGACGTTGATATTGAAGCAGCGTCAGAGATAACTTCTGGGATGAGTGGACTGTGGGGTCTAGTGTCGTCTCGGCAAGGAGGCCGATCGGCTGGGGGGTTGATTAGGCAGGCGGATAAGATCCTATGACCCTGAGAAGATATCGCAGAGTCATCCATCTCATTCTCGTCCAATTATCGTACTTGCAGATTTTATTCCAATTGACTTTGCTGGACACATCTCATTGGGCTGCTCCCGGGAACACCCTGCACTCGCCAAACGAGCGCTGGCCCGACTCAGGGGGCGGACATGTGATTGGATCGCCGCGACGACATTCGCGTTTCAGGTACAAGCGCGCTGCCATTTGGCAAGAATTGGCAAAAATTGGCACGAGAAACACAATATGGGAGCTTCATATGATTCGCGTCGCTAGATTATCGGAAAGAAACAATCATCAAAAGCGTCGCCCAAGGGCTGGGCAGACGCCAGCGAAGCCACTTGGCGCATCCTCGATGGTTCATCCAATGCAGGTAAGAAATGCCTCTATCGCAAGAAACCAAGGGGACGGGAGACACACGAGACGATACGTCAAAAGACCCCTGAACCCGAGACCCCACAGATCGCTTGTCTCAGTATGGTCATGCTTCTTCCCTCCACGCATATCCAATCTTAGGGTGGGGAAAGGGACCCTCGTTTGTCGCCCTTCTCCACTCTGCGTTTTCTTAATGTCGTGAGAAACTTCCTGTTGCAATCTTTCTTCCTTCACCCTTCGCCTTCTTGACCTTTTGTGCTCGCCGTTCTCTTCTTGCACAGCAATACTTGTTCGCTCGTTTTCGTGAACCAGCTCGCGATATTTTACATTCGTTTTAGATTAGAGTAACCTTTTAGACATTCATTTTGCGGAGAAAGAGCAGAGGTTGCGACGAAGTAGGACAAATATCGATATCGGGACTACAACACAAATTAGCAAGCGAAAGCGCAGAAGAGCGATTGATATCTCGCATTTAGAAGACGTTTGGAGGGTCGTTGAAAGTTAGGAAGTGTTGGATTGGAAGAGTGTGTAACGAATCTTTCAGCTGAAGAGAGACTCTGCAGAGAGACGTTGCCGCCTGTGATTGGGATTGAAGGTGACCATCAGGTTGTGTGAAAGGGGTAGCTTTGAAGAGCGGCCTACCGAACATCGATACAGTATCGTCGCTCCACCACGATATATCCTACTCAACCCGCCTTCCAAACTCCTCTCAACAACAACAGCACCAACTTCATACGCTCCTTAGCCCCTCACGCTCTCTACCCATACAAATATTGTCTCGAGGACAATTACGAACTCTACTTCTATTGAACATATCACCGCACATATTCCCGTTCCTTTCCACCATGCGCGCGCGTTCCGCCTCCGCCGCTGCCTTGAAGGCGGCTACCCTTCTCAGCTTCGCCACAAGCACAACTGCGTTCTGGCGCATGCCATGCAGGGCACGCTCTGGCCTAGCACGTCTTGATCCTCTGGTATCGCCGGGCGAGGACTCTGAGCATGCTCATGCTATTCATGGCTCTTCTGGTTCGTTTGCACCCACTTCCATAGCATTCAAATTGAATGTCAGAAGACTCTGCCATGTTCAATCTTTGTCCAATAAGAGTCAATGTATAAGAAATCATAGTCGCTGACGACAGATGTAGGATTTTCTTCCACAGCCACGACGGCAGACCTGCTGGCTGGTGATTGCACGTCTTGTGAGGTTTCCCAGGACAAGTCTGCGTATTGGACCCCAGCGCTTTACTTTCAGAATACGGCTACGGGTGAATTTACGTTGGTAAATCAGGTTGGAGGGATGCTTTCGTAAGTATTGCTTCTTTTGTTGCTCAGATCCACATCACGTGGAGAGCGATTGTAACAGCAACTCCTACAAATCTATGTCTGATGCAAGTGTATTGCTCCTGAACCCGTTGGTCGAGGAGTTTGCTCTCATATGATTGTTGAGCATATATCCCACGTGCAATTGATGGCAGAATGACCCCTTCTATCGAAGTGTTTGAAGACATCCACTAACAATTGCAATAGATACTACCTCCTCTACCCCAACTCCGGCGAAACCAAAGTAACCGCCTTTCCCACTGGCTTCGAAATGATCGCCGGCGACAATGATCTCCGTAACTTCTCCTACCCTGTCCCCGACATCCCCAAATCAAACTGGAACCAAGCACCCTACAACACGCAAGACTTCCTCAGGCAAGCAGCACTAGGCTACAACTGTCTCGACTACGCCAAGACGCCCGAAGGCTCCCTCTACCGACATACACTCCCCGAAAAGAGCTACCTGGATGCCAACTGCCCCGACGGCGTACGCTTCGAGCTCATGTTCCCAAGTTGTTGGAATGGTAAGGATGTCACCTCCGCCGATAAGCGCAGCCACGTCGCATATCCAAGCCAAGTGATGACGGGCGACTGCCCTGAAGGCTTCTCGACTCGTCTCATCAGTCTATTCTACGAGACGATCTGGGACACGCACGCATTTGCCGGGACAGCGGGGCAGTTCGTGATCGCGAACGGCGATACGACAGGCTGTGGATACCACGGGGATTTCATCATGGGCTGGGACAACGCTTTCCTTCAGAGCGCTACGGACACGTGCACCAACCCCTCAGGCCAGATCGAGGACTGCGCACTGTTCGATATCCAGACGGCGGAGGAGTATGGAAGCTGTAATATCTCGAGCTCGAACATCAACGCTAAGCTCGCGGCCGAAAACCTCATCGGTCCTATCCCTACTTTACCCGGCAACGTGCCCATCGTCGGTTTCGGCCCCCCGGCTTCCGGTGCCATGGCTGGCGCTTCGGAGATCTCTTCTGCGGTCTCAGCAGCGGCCCCGACGTTAAGCTATCAGCCCGGCAGCAGCGTCGCGAGTGACAGCCAATACGTGCCTGGCGCGATCTTCAAGGAGAAGACCAGTGACTCGTTCTCTGAGACGACTTCCGCAGCAGCAGCAGCGATTACGCCTGCCCCAGCGCCAGCGCCGACCGATACGCAGACCTATTTCTCGACGGAGTATAGAACGAGCGGAAACCAGGTCATGGAGATTAAGTGGGTGGAGGAGGTGGTCACGACCACTGTGCAGGCGACGACGACGGTGCCGGCTATGAAGAGGCATTTGCATAGACATCAGAGGAGAGGATCGTTTTGATGAAAGAGCTAGGTATCTTTAACATTTTCATGACGGTTGATCTGGCTTCTGGAGGCTTGGGATTTAGGATGGGGTATTTTGTGTTGTATGTGGCGGTGGACAGCTGGTTCTTTCTACGGCGGCTTACTTGATGAGAAAAATGGATGCATGGCGATCTCTGGAGATTGCGAGCGCAACTGAATCGAAAAATAGAAAGGCAAGGAGGATGAGAGGGAATGGAATGCAAAGAAGTAAAATTTCGCACATTTTTGATGGAGAAAGTGAGCTTGGTTCTGTTGTATAGAAGTGAGATCCTCAGATGCGGAAGGCGCCAAGAGCTTCAGCACGTTTGCCTTTAGTTTGCAAGCTACTTCTGCTGTACATATTACCTGGCGCCTATTCCCTTATTCTTATCCAATTCTTGGATTCTCGGGAGTGTGGTAGTACCAGGAATGCTTCTCAAGCCCACGTTTCTGCATGTGTTCGGATTTAGAAGCGCCACGCAGGCTCCGCCCTCTCACCCTTCCATTCAACGCTTGCAAAAATGCTTATCAAAAGCTTTTTCTACGCACATTATGTAAAGGCTGCAGGATATTACAGCAGGTTTCCGTTACCTATGTCTCCATCTGGGACAACGTATAAGGCAACCCCTTGGCCCTTCCATCCTTCCAAAACAATGTCCCAGCTGAAATGACCATGTCTCAACACCCTATCCAGAGGCCCATCAAGCCCGATCAGCCACAAGTCGCTGCCGCCTTTTGTAAGAAATTTCTTTGCAGCTTTTCCTCCTGTACTAACCTTTACTACACCTAGGCATGCCCGGCCACGGTAATAGCAGCGCGACCGAGAGCCACGCCCACAGCCATGTTTTTGGCACCTTCAATATCGGCAATGGCTTCATTGAAATTGCAGCTCTTACCTCCCTCATCGGCTCCTCGACCGCGCAGAGCCTCGCCCTGGGTATCAAGGGGCCCGCGGGCCTTGTATGGGCCACAATGACAATATTCGGAGGCATGTCGGTGGTGAGGGCGGCAGTGGCGACCGTGACGCCAAGCTGGTTGAGCGATAGCCTGGGAGTACGGATTGCGGAGGCGGAGGCGGCAGTTGGACTTTCGCTGGATCTGGATGCGAAGAGCGTGAGGTGGAGAAGTCGGGCGGGAGCGGCAAGGGGGATTTGTGTGAAAGTCAAGAGTGTGAGTCCATTGAAAAGCAAAGAAGGAGCGTGCTGATGCCTTCTGCAGCTCGATGAGCCGGTGGAGACTGGACGCAGAGATGTGTATGTCTTCGACCAGCGTATAACGAATGTCTTAAGCGCTGTGCCGCCAACAGAACGAGGAGACTCCTTAAAGATCTATTATTATGCTCGAGATCCGTTCTACCCGGAACGAATTATGCGACAGACCTGGGTCGACTGGATCGCCCTCTTACTCTCATCCTTGAAGTCGGTCGAGTTCTTCGTTCTCAAGAGTTATAGCGCCACAATGCTGGCATGGGTCACACTTGTTACCTGGCTCATCTTCCTTCTCTTTAGCATTGTTCTCAGAATACATGAGCATTACAAAGAGCGTCTGCAATCAAGATATGATAGAGTTACGGATGTCATCGCTTCAAATTCTCTTCCCATACCCTCGAGTACCGGCGGATCTCGGAAGGTGCTCCTCAGCATACCGAACAGCGACTATGGAGACAGTATTTGGAAGGTGTTATGGGCTCTAAGTAGCGTCATGAGTGTCACATCCGTGGTACTCACTTACATGGCACTGGGAGATTCTCCCAGAAAAGAGGTATTTATCGTCTGGGGAGGTTTCCAACTAATATGGATCATTCTCCGCTCCACATTCTTCCATATGGTCGCCGACCGCGAGCAACCGTATGTCGCAGGTCTAGAAGGCAAGTCTTGGGAAGAAGTCCAACATGCAGAGCGATGCCGTGTCCGAAACCTTGTTCTTGCACTCGCAAAGTATCAGTCTCATACCCATCCAAGAGGCTCATGGTGCTACAATGAGGACGTGGGATCGATTACAAGACTTGAAAATATATATGCAAGATGTCCATTGGTGCCACATACTGGCTCGCAGCTACAAATAACCATCACTGGTGTTGTTGGCGACGCACTGCTATCAAGTGTCTCCTGGACCTTTGGCTGTAAGACTGGTGGTTTCGACTTCTACGACACGTGCATAGTGATCCTACGCTTCAAGGGTCAGGAAATTGCGATTCCATCAGCCCGGGTCCTCGCTGCTGCAGGCAAGAGTGCGAGGAACGATACAGAGAAAGGAGATAAGATAGAGAGACCACCGCGAGGAAGCTCAAACACTGGATTTGAAATTGAGTGGTGGTTCTGGATTCCATATGGTAAAGATAGATGGCTGTATTTCAGCTCCGAAGGAATGAAATTCAAGGGCGAAAGAACGGCAGACTTATTGAGTGACGAGGAGGTCACTGTGAGGTTAGAGAGAGGAGAATTATATGTGAGCTTGAAGGATGTGGATGAGGTCAAAGAGATTGTCAAGACTTCTGACATAGGCTGTGGTTATCTTTCAAAGCTTTTAGCATAAAATCAAGTGCTACCACGCTTTCCACCAAGATGACCATCTTCCAGAGAGGTTTAACGACCAGTACTTCCATCATGAAAATGTGTCAGTCATTGTCAATGATCGGGTAGCAGACGGATGGTCTCGGAAAGTGAGATTTATGAAATCCTGGGGTCAACGTCACTTCAAAAGTACCTTAGCCATTGGTGGAAGAAGAACGTCTGACTTCGATTATTTCACTTACGCACTTGAACTTACCTCCCCCCCACCATCAGCAACAACAAAGCCTCCTCCGCCTCCTCCCCTTCTCTCCCCATCAAATCTTAGCTTCAAACCCCCTAAGCGCCCATCAAGCGGCTGCATGCCCCCTGGACAGCTCTCCAGTATCTCCCTCACCTCGCTATCCACCACCATTGTGGTGGCAAACGTACTCACGCTCGCATCATACGCCGCGCCGTTCTTGTAAAGCGCGACACTACCGAGAATTACAGCGAAGACGGTAGCAGAAAGCGCGATACTGTACGAAATGACCAGATTCAGCGGCGTGTAGACGTAGATGTTCTGCGTGTCGGTGGTTGTGACATTTGCTCTTTCGCTATTACTGTTTCCCCAAACAAAATTAACAACCCATCAGCTCTTTCCGCCTTCGAAATAGAAGTTGAGAAGTGGAGGATCAGGGGCCTTACCAAAGCAGCGGACTACTCAACACGCTCATACTAGCATTCATCGCAAACTCCTCAATCATCCCTGGGATCGAGACGTCGCGGATGTCTTGGAAATCAGAGGTCTCGTTATAGACAACAGCTTCATCTGTCCCGAAAGTAGCATTGCGCATCAGTGCCGCGAGGCCAGAAGTTGAGACGAGGTCTGTGTTCAGCATATTTGGCGTGGCTTGAACGTCTCCCAGCGTATCGCTACCAGCTGAAGGATTGCCTAAGCTGGAGCGTGCGATGACGCCGATGAGGTAGGAAACGGCTTCCATGAAGTAGGTCCAGTAGAACATGTTTGGCGCGTTTCTGTAGGCTTGGATCCCATCTATCGTATTAAGCCAAGTCGTGTTAGTGTTAGTGATGGATCCGATGTGGTTGACGAAGTTGACGTCGTAGGAAACTGACGCATTTGTCAAAGAGCATGAAATAGTAGAGATGGGCGTGTTTGTGCCGTTGTTTACCGCGAGCCAGAGCTGCCCGAGGAGCCCCGTCTGGGATCGGAGAGGTGTAGAGGTGTTCCACCACGGCTGCAGGAACTGGGTGAAAGTTTGCGACTGATTGGTCACGTAGTGCGTGTCGTCGAATGGCACGGCGGCGAAGTAGACGATGTCACTACTTAGAGTAAGATTCTCATTATCAATTTCGAAATGCAACGTGCTGGAATTGGCTGCCGTGATAGGGACTTGATCGCCGAGGAAATTCACTGTATTCCCGGCGGTTGGGAAGCCGCTGGCATCGTTTCCGAGAGCGGTAGTGTTCCCGATCATATCGAGGATGTGCGGGAAAAGTGTGTCGTTGTTCTGACATCGTAGGAGAGGCAGATAGCTGTGCAAACTATATGATGCATTTGCCAGGGCCGTGGGAGCGCGCGGTGGGATCACCTGCCGCATTATGGCGGAAGCATCAATCAGTCGTTTGAAGCTAGGTGCAACGACATCCTTGTTCACGTAGCCGGTTGCCAGACTAGCGTTGTTGAAGCCGGCGCTGAGGACAGACATGGCGGAGTGGTGGAGAAAACTAGCTTGGCTGATTGAGAGCGTGGCTGGTGTGAAGAGTGATGCTAGAGGCATAATCCTATGATATAGATTAGCTGGTGTCTAAGAAATGGTAAGAAAGTGGTGTACCAGAGAAGCAAAGCTATCATAGCACCAGCAGGTATCCGTGACATAAACTCCCAATTCAAAAGCCCAAACATATTATTCCTCACACTAAAAGCCCCATTGATCGTCGACAGTGATAAAGCCTTCGATCTCAGCTCTCTCCAGAGGAATTGCGTGTAGGCGATTGTGATAGCGCCCTTCAGTGAAAAGCTGACAAAGATCGCAAAGCCATTCCCAATGCTGTCTCTTATCGTTAGCACTGACTTAAACTCGAGCGAGAAGTGTCTAACCCTAAAGCCCACTGCTGTCTCGAAATATTCCCTACGACCCTCCCGTCCAGCCGCTTGTAGTGGAAGTGATGCCCTAGAGCAAACGCCGCGCCAAGTAAGAGGCATGCGAACATAGTAGCGGGCGCCATCCAGTAGATTTTGCGGGGCCTTTCTTCGTAATTTGGTGTTGAATCTTTTGTATATTCGTTGACCGTTGTTCGACCCATTTTTAGGTCTTCGTCTCTCATATAATCATGTTGCATAGCCCTTCGGAACTCATGTCAGTGAAGCTATACCAGATGCATACGGTAAGACTTACTCATTTGTACGCCCACTAAACCCGTGGAAAGTGTTCTTCTCATCCATCGTTCCTACCATTCCTTCAGACCCACCGCGTCTTCTGCTATAAAATAATTTCTTGCTGGAGCTCCATGGCGGCATGGCTCGATATCTCTCAACTACACGGTGCAAAGTCCAAAAGTCTTCGGGTCCAACAAAGAGTGGAGGTAGGAAACAAGACGTCCAATTTTACGATTCTTGTAAGTCTGGTTCGTTCCTTGCATTCAATCACTCAAAAAGCCTTCGCCGCGCAGGGAATTTGTTGCGTTTCAACTCCGTCACAAAAGTACTGCAGCCCCTCGATGCGGCGCAGTGCAGCATTTTGCGCCGCCTCCAAAGCTCGTCGCAAGACCAGCTGAAAATACCTTTGGATATGAAGAGATGATTTGTTCGCTGCTTGGGTCGAAATAAGGCTTAGCTTACACGAGCGTATCAGCTCTGCGCCTTTCTCACTTGAGGGCCATGTCAACAATCTTTAAGTGTCGGTTGTACATTTGTCAGGTGAGAGATTTTTGAATCAGGTGTAACATAAGGTTATTACCTTTACATCGGGTCAGGTTTGAACTTATTCCTTGTATAAAAAAGAACAAAATAGCTTAGATTTATATATATTTATATATACTTATATAATAATATATTAAAAAACAAATTTATAGATTATATTAAATATCTATTCTGCAGACAAAGAAATTTTAACCTTGCAATAAGATTATAAAACGAGAAACCAAACACCAACGCTATACCCTTATATCGGGTTAGGTTTAAATTTATTCTTTGTATGAAAAAGAACGAAGTGGCTTAGACTTATATATATTTATATACATTTATATAGTGGTGCATCAAAAAACAAATTTATAAATTATATTGAATATTTATTCTATAAACGAAGAAATTCTAACCCTGTAATAAGATTATAAGACGAGAAACCAAACACCAACGCTATACCCTTATATCGGATCAGGTTTAAATTTATTCTTTATATGAAAAAGAACGAAGTGGTTTAGATTTATATATATTTATATATATTTATATAGTAATATATTAAAAAACAAATTTATAAATTATATTAAATATCTATTTTACGGACAAAGAAATTCTAACCCTGCAATAAGATTATAAAACAAGAAACCAAACACCAACGCCAATCATCACACATCCCGCACATGCCAATACCGAACGATTGTTTTTTCTCGTGAAGGCTTCCGCGGTACTAGTTGCTGTACAAGAAATCCCGAAATCATTCCTTTCCATGGCGTTCAAGCAGCTTCAAGGACCTCCCCTCCAACGCAAAGGCTCGACAGAGCAGTCCCTGCGGGTTACATCTTTTGTATTTTCCAGGTTTTTTTTTCGGTGGGCTGGACAATTTTCTGAGCGTTTTTCTGGTTTTCTGGTTTTCAACTTTTTTCAGGGCTTCATCAAGCCCCCGTGTTTCTCCCTCATATGTCTTTCCCGATTGTCTCTTCTTGTGAACGTCTCATGGCAAAACGGCGCAGTACATGGGAAGGAGGCTTTGGTGTGGACTGTGTTGTTGTGGCGTCGGAGGTCTTTCTTCACGCCGAAACCCTTTATGTGTTGACATGAGGAAAGGGGGCAGTTGAAGAGACGCTGGTGGGTCTTGCGGTGCTTGCTAAAACAAATTAATGGGGAGTTGATAAGTGGGATGCTCCTTACTTGAAGTCGCATTGACGCGAAAACACTTTGGAGCAGTGTGTACAGATGTGATGAGCGTTGTTGTTGCGGGATCCATGGCTTGTCGAGAAATCGAGGATAATGGGCTGTTCTGTGTCTTTTTCAAAGCTTGAGTCGTGCTTGCATACTTGAGATTGGTCTTCTGGTCCCGAAGGTTCGTTGGAACTAGGCGAGCCGTCGATGCGTTGATGCCCTGGAGCTTCTGAATCCTCGAGATGCGGGGCGAGTGCCGACAGATAACGATCGACCTCGTTGCTGGATGCGACTTTCTCATCTTGGCAGTGTTTTCTTTCAGGCCAATTGTGATTTTCTTGCGGACTCGACGACGAGGAGGTATCGCAACTGGCTACACCGTATGATGTGATAGCTTCTCTGCGTGTTGCAGCTGAACTAGACGGGCAGAACTGTGGAATTTGGGAAACTGGGGAACTGGACTCGTCCAAACACTGGTACCAGTGCCGGAGCGTGTTGTATTTGCGTAAATCGAGTTGCGCAAGACAAACAAATGCCGGGGGCTCAGATGAAGCCGCAAAGCAGCTTTGAGAAATTGACTTTCAGGTGCTGAGTAAATCGGTGGATTTTTCAGCTCGAGAAGATGGCGATATCGGAGAATGAATTCAGATTGATAGGCGTACTTAGCATATGCTCGAAGCTTAGTAGAAATAAGTGTATATAGTCGTTTAGCATTTTAGTAGTTTAGTTAAAGATCACCACTGGCAATGAAGATCAGATGTGCGAATTTGCCTGCTTAATAACAAAGATTGTCTCACGTGTTTGGATACTGGAGGAAAGTGAGGTTGAGGGCCAACTGGGGGCCTCCGCCATCTCCATCACCCTATCAACCGACATGCATATGCATGTGCACGCCACGCTGGCCGTGGCGGAGGCCGCTTGATGGCTATTGGCTGCGCAGGTCATACCGACCCCGCAGCTTTCAAGTTGGGCCTCACCCGATGAGGTCCAACAGGTCCTTGACTGTGCCTGCCTAAAGACTAAATGAGAGGTTGAGATGAAGACCGTCGAATCCCACGTCGAAGCGAGGTTGTAGAACACCAAGCCCCAGCAGCAGCCAAGGCAGACTTCAGCAATAAAGTTTCCAAGCCTGGCAACTCAACCGAACCCGGCCCTCTAATCTCGTAGCTTGTCCAAAAAGCGGCATTTTATATCACGTATTCATAATGTCCCGTTCCGCCTGGGACTTCAACTTGGGGCCTGCAACGAGCGGTCTCCGCCACGTCCGCAAGATGCCCCTTCGAGATATCAGGCTACACATGCACGATACATGCTCGTATCAGGGACTAAACTCCTGTGGCAGAGGCCTCCCACTCACTCGAGCCGCTCTCGACGACGACACGCGGTCTGAAATCATCAGCGACCGAATATTGTACGACAACGCAAACTTGCAAAAATAGCAAGCTCGTTTAAGATCCACGCAACAATCAACAATAAAATAGAGAAAACCAGTTGAGTAGATGAGAGTTATATTCAAACTTTAGATCTAGAAGTCTTGCTTCCGCAATCATAATTTCCGCAAGCAGAACACGGGCCCTTCAAATATACGTGTACTTCAAATTCAAAGGAGCAATAGTAAAAGTACATCACGAACAAACAATATTCCAGCCACTACACCTTCTACACTCTACAATACCACATGCTTTACCGAGAAACAACTGGATGTTCTAGGCGGAGTGAAACATTGAAAATGTGAGCGTCGCGGTTTCGTCCACCGCGAGGCTGCCACCCCACAGCTACTCTTCCTTCACTTTACAACAACCACCATCATCAAATCATTCCACAAAACACTAAACATTCGACTTCCCATTCTGCACCAAAAGGCGACTCATGCCCGCAACTTGTACCCAAGCCCCTCAAACTGCCCTCCCACGCCAAATAACTCCTCTTCCTGCCTCGCCCTTTCCCCGTCCTCCCCGTAAAAGGTCGTCCGTTCATAGCCCCACGTCTCAGCGTCGCCAACGGCACGCGTAGAATAATCATCTACGGCAAGATTATCCATGCCGTCGACGAGAGTTTCGTCGTCGTAGGTGTGGTTGTGAGCAATTTGTTGGTCGTTGTTATGTGTATTCTTTGAGGTAGACTTGTGCTGGTGAGTAGTCTTGTTGTCGCCCTTGGCAGATCTGAGACATGATTAACATGCAGCACGAGGGGTGAAGAGGGAGGTGGAAGGGTACCGTTTAGGACGAGACCCTGATTGGGGTTTCTTCGAAGTCATCTCTGGTAATTGAGTCAAGCACAAAATGATGAAGCTTCGTATAGAGAGATTGAAAAGAGTATCTGGATAAGCGGAGATGGTGTTGGAAGCAGAGATCAACTGATTGAAGAAAGTGACGGTAGTTGTGGGCGAAGTTTTTTGTAGCTGGCCTGCACACTGGTGTTGAGAGATAAACAAGATGGCTGGCGAAAGACTTGAGATCGGGCATTGATTTATACATGTTGTCTCTGAAGTTCAGAGGCCCTCTATGGAGGCCTCTCAAGTCCCGTTGAAAAATAAGAGAAGTGCTCGGTGTTGTTGGCCCCGATCGCAGCCAATGAGAAGCGAGGGAACCCCCCTGGGAGCTATTGGGGGGCCTCCGAATTCAAAATTGCGAATGCTTGAACTGAACAGCTGAAAAAATATAAGCAAATAACTGGAATGAAGAATGGCGTATTTACTAGATGTCTGCCACTTGGCTAAGTTTGAGCTATTGCTTGAAGGGGAGACTGCAGCCCTTTTCCAACTCGACTCCATGCAAGCTTCTGTACAATACTTTACAATATATGAAGACATGCCGCTACCGGCCGCATCAGTCCTGACCCTGGTTTTGCTTCCTCCGCGCCCTCCTCGCAGCACGCTCCTCCTTCTCGTACTGTTTTCTTTCCCTCTGCTCCGCCGCAATCTGCTTCCTCCTCTTCTCTTCATAGTTCTTTCTCTCGCTCGCAATACCATTCTCGTTTTTCTTCTCGACCTGCTGCGTATACATGCTCTTGCCCTTATCAACCACTCCCTTGATGGGCGCCAGCGGATCCTCCACAAATTTACCAAGCTGTGACTTTTCTTCCGTCGGCAGATTGCTACTCGTGCTTTCGAAACGGGAGTTGAGTTCAGCCTGGCTCAGGACCGGGCTGGCGCGCTTCATGTTGCCTCTATACGGGGAAGGAGTGGCTTCTGAGGGGTCGTTTTGCGGGCGGGGGAGCTGCGTGATGTTAAAATAGGACCGGAACCATGGCTGGCGCATGAGGACCGATTGGCCGGCAGACAGCAGGCCCTGCACGAAAAAGCCGATCTGCACGGCGGCGGGGAGGTACCAGCTGAAGAGGAGGGAGAGGCTCGGGAGGCCCCAGAGGAGGAAGTTGTACATGCGTGGGGACATGGTATTCACGCCCATTTCTCCGCCTTTCTTTTGTGGTCGTTAGCGTCAGTGGAGTGTATTGGGGGAGCGTGGGGAGATGCGTACCCGTATAAGCATATGCAGAACGCCTGCTGTAGCTAGAGGTAGGATCATGTAGGGATCGGGAATGGTGAGATCAGGGAACCAGAGCGTGCCCCCAGTCTCTAGGCTATGTACGGGCAGATTCGCCATTGCCCTTGCAATGAAGAACTGGCCAAGGCCACCAACTGCTCCTATCATTGGCATGAAAGCCCTTCTCAACGAAATGCCCGCGCTCTTGTTGATCTTCATGAGCTCCGATCGCATCTGCAACATTCCAGTGGTATCACCGTTCATCTGACAGTCCATCATCTTCTTCTGCAAGGGCTTGGTAAGGGGCATGACGTGGGCCATCCTGGCGGCATTGTCGGACGCGTTGACATAGAGCTTGAACATGGCCAGGCGCCAGACAACAACGGTCAGCGAGAGCGATGCCCACCATGGCGTTCCGGCGTAGACATGGATATGCTCTATGACGAACTCCATGATTCCTGTGGGTCCCCATCCGTAATCCAACCCAAGCTGCTTCAAGTATCCTATGTAGTGAGGAACATCGGCGAGGTTTTCGGTGAAGTCGACGAACTCTGTCGCACCGTCAAGAGAGGTTGGAGTAATTGGCGAGGCGGCTGATGAGTTCGCGGCGTCCGTTGCGATTGTGGAGGTTTCGGGAATCGAATAAGATGGGGTGGTCGAAGCAAATCGCACGGCTGCCGCATTTCGTATTAACGGATTAATTCTCGAGGACTGTGTATTTGAGATCGAAGAAGCTCTAGATAGTGTCGAGCGGGTCTGAGAAAGGAGTGGACTGCTTGTAATGGGCGTATGTTGTACATGTGAAGAAGAAAACTGGAGGGATTAGCACAGGCGCAATTGGAAGTAAGGGAGAGATGAAATGTACTTGTCTAGAGGCAGAAACATCTACTCTCCGTCTGCCTATGCCAATGGTCTGGCCAGACCAGCGAAGGCCTCTGCTGGGTAACATGTTGGTGGTGGTGGTTCGACATTCAACGCCGAGTAGACGAGTCGCAAAATATTTTGAAGGTCGTTGCATAAATCGCGAGGCTAGACATCTACGGGTGCATAATTTCTATTATGCAGCCTGCATAAGACATCTTTACATCAAATCACGAAGAGGGACAACGCGGTGTTTCTCATATAAGGATAAAACAAAATCACAAGTGGGTTCATATTTTTGTGAGTGTGGAAGTCTTTTCATTTTCTCTTCTGCCTAGTTCTCATATATTTCTCTTAGTCGGTCAGCCACTTCCCACCACATAGTCTTGGGCTCTCGGACGCTTCCGTCGACCAATGAAGCCTGCCAACCATGCTTTTCTTATGATTTAATGTATCGATAAGACATGATTTCCTATCAAGGTATTATACAGCTCCAAACGCCCTTTTTTCAGATACACTTTTGATCTCAGTATGCCTTGTCTTCTCACTCCATACTCGTCAAGTCGTCCAATTGCCCTTCTCTCCTTCTCCGCTCGAACGGATCGTCTCGAATCTCGATGCCCGGACCGATTGTATGTGAGCGCCGCCCGCTTGGAAAGACCTGGATGATGCTGTCAGCTACGTTCAATGGCTGAGAGTTTCATCTCCATATGACAACCAGGGACCGAGCCGAAGGGAACCCAATAAAGCAACAATGTGCTTTACTCTATTAATAACTGAAGATCAAAGCATACCTTCGTGCCTCCCCATCCTAACCTGAACGCTGCCTCGTGTGCAAACAGCTCCCCAAATCCCAACATAAGCCCATTGACAAACGGCAGAAGCAGGTTGATCGCCGCTCCTCTCAGAAGACCCCACAGCGTAGGGGGCTTGTACAGGATCAAAGGTGAGCTGGAAGAAGATGGCGGAGACGGAGAAAGATCATCGTGGTCGTTGCTGGAATAGTGCTCGGAATCGGAGGGAATGGTCATTGAGGATTCGGTCAAAGGGATGGAAGGTTCTTCGGACGACATGGTGGAGATGAGCGAGCTTTGTTGAAGGTGAGAAGATATGAAATCCTAGATGCCTGGAGGAGAGTGCACCGGCGGGAAGCTGTTGATGTTTCGGAGGTCGAAGCTTCCCATATTGATATTGATATTGCCGCAAAAACATTGATCCGCTAGTCCGGCCTCTTTGCGGGGTGACGCCTGCGGGAGCTGCCTCATTACAAACGCAAGAAAACATCAAGCAGTTTTGAGGATATACAAATTCTTCCTCTACACACTCTTTGCATCCGAGTCTTGACACATAGCCATCATCTTCTGTCATGGCGGAACCCAATCATGATAGTCTCATCTCGGAGTTCTGCAGCGTCACCAGCGCCTCGCCATCAGATGTACGTTCAAGCTTCTCATCTTCCACACCAGCTTCTTTCCAGCTTGCTAACATGATTTTGTCATAGGCGCAACACTTTCTGTCTTTAACGGAGTGGGATCTGCAAAGTGCAGTCCTCGAATTCTTCCAGGCCCAGGAACAGGGAGGCCAAGAAGGCGGAGAGGAGGACACGCAAGAAGCTGCCGTACCAGCAGACTACACCGGCCCAAGAACTCTAGATGGCAGACCTGCACCGGCAGCTATTCCTACAGTTGATTCGAGTTCAAGAGCTGCTGCCCCGCCAAAGCGAGGTGGCTTTGCAACACTTGGATCATTGAACGAGGGTTCTGGTGGCCATGGACACGCTCACGACGATGACTCCGACTCCGATGACGACGAGCCAGGCGAACAACCTAGGGATCTGTTTGCTGGTGGTGAGAAGTCAGGTTTAGCCGTACAAGATCCTCACGATCGCAATGATCCGAGAAGGGTCGTGAACGATATCCTGAAGAAGGCCAAGGCGTACGTTTTTAAGTTCAAGCTTTAGCATATATGCTAATTTAGAACAGAAATGCCCCACGACCAGGTACTGGCGGAGAGTCCTCATCAGCAGCCCCCGTAGTATCCTCCCGCTTCTATGGCTCAGGCCAAACCCTCGGTGGCGACGACACTCCCTCCCAAGTAATCCCCGACCCCAGCCCTGCGCCCCGCGAGCCAGTACAACCCGTAACCCGCATCCTCCATCTCTGGAGCGACGGCTTCAGCATCGAAGACGGCGAGCTCCGACGCTTCGACGACCCCCAAAACGCCGCTGATCTCGAGATGATCCGCCGCGGCCGCGCTCCTCTTCACCTCATGGGCGTGAACCACAACCAACCTGTCGACGTCCAGCTCATGAAGCACGACGAGAACTACAAGCCCCAACCCAAGAAATACAAGCCCTTCTCTGGTGGTGGCCAGCGTTTAGGTAGCCCCACCCCAGGCCCCTCTTCCTCATCCCCCACAACTTCCACTCCCACTCCCGCACCAGCAACCTCCACCCCTGCCGCTCCTCCCGTGCCCGAAATCGACGCCTCAGCCCCAACAGTCTCCCTACGCATCCAGCTCGCAAACGGCACGCGCCTCCCTGCCCGCTTCAACACCACCCAGACCATCGCCGACATCTACGACTTCATCGGCCGCGCTGCGCCGGATAATAGTGGTCGGTCTTGGGTGCTGGCCACGACATTCCCGAATAAGGAGCATACGGATAAGAGTCTGGCGCTTGGTGATGTCGCAGAGTTCAAGAGGGGTGGGACGGCGGTGCAGAAGTGGGTTTGAGGTTTGATGTAGTATGGCGTTTGGGTGGGTGGATGGGGAGTATGCATAGTGAGCTTTTGCGATTAGATACGATAGACGTGCGAGCATTGAAGAGAGAAACGCAAAAAAGTCTATCATTTTCCAAAGCGTCATCTTTAGTCAAGTTATTGTGATGTTGGTATTTAGAGACCTTTTTTTCTGCCCCCTTCTTGTCTCGAGTATCTTCCCACAAGTGTGGCCCTTCAAGTCTTTTTCTCCGTCCTTATCTTTCCTTGATCCTGCGAGTTTCATGGTGCTGTTCGAGAGGTCTACGTTGCCTGAGATCTTTATTGACCTTGCGTTGATATAAATCCGTTGAAGAGCCGATGTTTCAGCTTTTGACACGTGGTGGTAGAAGCCGATCTAGAATGGTCCGCGACCGCATAGCCTAGTTTTTCTCGTACCGATTACGGAGTACATACTCGCCATGAGTAGGAAGTCTCGAGTATCCGCAGTTCTATCTTCTTTGCTGGGCCGTCTGGATGCTAGAATCGCGGGACAAGAGCCAGAAGACTCGCTATCCATATCCCCTAAGCAGCGACCAGACCTGCCTATTCTAGGATTGAATATCACAGAGATCAAGATTGAAGCGCATCGATATTCAGGGTTTCTTTCATTGTTTGTACTAGTTTTGACCTAGTTTTATCAATAGAAAAGTTATCAATATTGACCCAAAGTGGCCAAACTTTGGTGGTTTGGCTTATTTTCTTAGTAAATTGGTAAGCTTGGTCACAGATCAGGGGATGCCAAGCTTGAGATCCTTGTCTTGGACTCGAGCTGATGGAACGGACTGCCTTATCAATGGCGCGATGGTCTTGTAGGAGATGCTCGAAAGCCAGTAGTCTGTCTCAATGTTTTTAATTGTGTACAATCATTTACGCTTTCAATTTACGCCCGCAATACCACTTGCTGAAAAATGACGGGGGGAAAAGGAAAAAGCTAGAGAAACTGAACATATACTGCCAGGCACTATTTGAAAAGCCTCCTCTCCCATCTTCCAAAACCGACCCCGTGAAACTCGAATTGAAAGTCAGATCCAAACAAAGACGAAACAAGCTAGCAACTCTATGAGCCAAATAGACCCCAAATAAACTCGCGCCCGCATGACCTTAAATGGCTTTCTCTATGGTGACAAAGGAGACCGTATTTCCTCCAGCAGCTAGTGGCTGATGCAGGTTCAGCCTTCCCCTAGTGTCCAGTGTGCTCCCGCGAGGGTACTGCCACATAATCTGGCGTCCACCAGGGGCTTGCCAACCCGCCATCAACCCGATGATCGGCTCTGAATTCATGTTTGATGTTTTGTTGTGTTGTTCTTGTCGTCGTCGTTGTGTAGATCTCGTTTCTCTTCAGATCCAATCGTTGCGTTGAAACGATCTATAGATTGAATGTTCCCCTCCATCGGAGCAATGCTTAGGCCGTGCATGTCTCTGATGTGTCGCTTTGCGTTGTCGGACCTTGGGAAAGGACGCTTGTAGGGACAGTCATCAAGAGGACAGAAGTAGACCGTCATGCCTGGTCTCAGCCCATGTGAAGCCATGTGTTTCCTTAGCTCTCTTACTTTGGCTGCACTGTATGGGCAGGCTGGTTCAGGACAAGGGTGCGTCTTGATGTGAGAATCGAGGTGCTTCCTACATAATTGCGCCACATTAGCGTGAAATTCTGCGCCTTCAAATGGGTTCCCATACCTTATCAATCCCGCGGCCTCCGGATCCCGGTCACATCCCTCCCATTGGCAACTTGATGCGTGCGCTGCGTGGCCTCGAGCGTGTTCCCTAAGGGTAAAGCCGTCAGAGCTTGTTGTACTAGCTTTTGGGTGGGGGCTCTGTTTACTCACCGGAGTTGGAGCAAGTCATCAAAAGCCCGATTACAATTGTGCCAGAGACAAGGTACCGGTTGACTCGCAGGTACCAGTGGGCTTGCGGGTACAGACTGGCTGTTTTTGGCTCGCTTGACGTTGGCATCGCGATCTGGTTCGTTTTCGGATCTCTCTCTCTTAGATGAAGGAGTTGCAGAGAGCGAGGTAGATATGCAGGTTGAAGACGATGAACTGGCAGTCGAGCCTGAAACAGTACTGGAGTCGACGGAGGCTGGCTCAGCAGGAGCTAGGTCCGCATGGGCCAGAGAGAGAAGTGCCGGATCGATACCGCCAAAGTGAGGGTACTCAGTCGGAGGATTTGGCGGGAAGGCTTCATAATTCGATACCATGAAACTACCCTCATAAACGCTGGGTAATGCTTCTTCTGTCGAGCTGTCAAATGGCAGACCAAAAATTGTCGGCTCAAGAGAAGGAGTCCGCAAGACGGAAGGGTCAGGAAATTCAAAGTCGTCTAGAGCAAAAGGATCGTAGAGAGAACAACAATTCGTAACATCAACAAAGTCATCAAACAATCCTCCAGAGCCGTCATCGTCAACTACCAAATTCCGATCATGTTGCTGTGAGATACCGCAAGGGCCGGGCTCTATGACCCGACCGTAGAACGGCGGGAGTAGGGAGAAGTATCAAGTTTGGCGGTATAGAACAATAAAGGGAGGAAGGTTGAGCCGCTTGGGGTAGAACCCCAGAGCAGCTGTGGGGATGTGTTGCGGAAGAAGCTTGGAGGAGGTGGGGTGCGGCTGTTTTGAAGGTGTTAGTGAGGCCCTCCAGCTTAGTAAGCAAATGAGCTGCTCCTGCCTCATTTACAGCGCTATTGGATGGCTTGATTGCGCTCTTTCCTTGCAGGAGGGCCTCTCGGTTGGCGCTTCCCACCTGGCGGCAGCTCAGCCTGATCGCGGAAGGCCCTCACAGCCCCTAAATACCTCACCCAATAAAGTCTCATTTGACCATTTATCTGTCAAGATATGGTCTGTGTAACCCATGTGACCTACACGCTAGCCTGTATGTAAGGGCATCTCGTGCCTGACTAGCTATACTCGCTATTTGGTGACTAGCACCTCCTTTCAGCCATGCTACAGGCCGAGTGTGATCAAGAATTCTCAGTCTATTCAAGATATTGCATTCCCTGGTGAGATGTTTGACACGTGCTACCTCAGTCGTCAATCGAGATCCCTGATCCCTAGAAGTCAGTTTGTGGCTGGCTGCTAACCCTATCAGGGTTGCCTCGGCGGCACAGACCGTATATACGGAGGCTTTCCGACGACAAAAGCATCAATGTTATCCCGTCATCAATCTTCAATCCCCGATTAAAACACCTCCATGTTATTCGATGATCGTTTCTTTGCAGCAATCTTTTGGCTCCTGGCAAGTTGCTGCCTCGAACACTTCTACTCAACCAGCAGCCGGCGCTCCTCGGCCGCGGGATGTTACGCGACTGGCCCGAGCCCCTTTTCCGATCGTGTAGCTTCTACGCCTCCCGAAACCCTCGTTAGTGATATACCTGGGCATCATGATCCCGTCAAAACCACCGTTCCTCCACCTTCACGCTCCATCCCGTGGCCGGGCTCGACGTTCATCATCCGCCCCGTCTTCTCCAACGACGTGATCGCCCTAGACAGAGGGCAGCTTGCACTGGCGAAACCCGGCGACAGAGACGCCGTTCACTGGAAATGCGTAGACTATGATGACGACTCATTCGGGCCCATGGACGGCGTTTCTAGTGAAGACCTGGGGCTGGAGAGGGATGACAAACCGGTGTGCTATTTCTCCAGGGGTGACGAGACTCTGGTGCGCGTCTGTGTCGGCATGAGGCCTGAGGGCGGTCGCATGCTGCTTCTTTACCAAGATGGGAAATTCTTGGATATTGGGATGATTGCTGAGAAGAGTCAGGAGAGTTTAGAGAGGATTTGGGGGACAGGTGGATTCGCTTGGGAGTTCGTCGAGGTGTAGTTGGAATCTGGTGTCTAGCATGGCAGCGGAACACTTCTCAGCTGCCAGACTCCAAGCGCTAGTGCCTACCATTGGACGGCTTGTTTCGAGGCGCTCCTTCCATCAGAGCCTTAGAAGAGGGCCTCTCGGTTCGTGTTGCCCACTTGGCGAAAGCTCAGCCTGATCCTCTATGCACGAACCTGAACACGTCGGCCTCAACGGTCTCTTCTTTGCAGTAACTTGTACGGTCTATGATCGTAAATGCATACTTGATGAATGGGAAGTTATGAATCTAGATGAAGATAGCAGTTTATGAGGATATGGATTTCAACACTATCCCACTCTTCCACTTACTCGGGACTTCTTCTCTTTGTTTGGAGGAGGGCCTCCCTCGAACGTATTTGATCGAACCCATTTTCTTGTCTCTAAGCTCCTTCTTCCACCGTCATGATCAAAATGATTTCTCGGTGAGTCTCCATTGTGTTAGGCAGCACACCTCAAGCTCAATATTGAGACCCGTCCCCAAAACGCTCCTTCGACCATGTCTAGCAAAGTACCTCCTTCATATTCACCGCAGCCTCCTTCGTTGCTGCCTCTTAAGCCTATGGCTCTTCCTAGAATTGCAGAGATAAAAGTCGTTCCGCGAATCTCACGTATTCACGAATACCGTGGCTGTCCTCTTAGTGTTTGGTTCCGATAGTCATCCCCACTGGTGTGCGCGCTAAACCAGTGTTTCGTGAATTGTATTATTCACAATTGGATTTGAACAGAGCCCTCGTAGAAGGGATAGCAGTCTGTTCTTGCGTTCAATAATTTTCTCCAAACGTTGAGCAACTCCATGTCTTTAAAGAACATTTCAATGGTCTCTATGCGGTGCTTTCCTTCAGGAGCTGTGGGATCCATCTCTTTTTCCCGGACGCAGAAGAATACCGTCAAAATGTCCGCATCAGTCGCTGTTGTTTGATCCGTTTGAGTCAACAGGAGCACGCTGTTCAGTCTAACCTCATGGCAGATCTGGGTGTTTGGATCATTGACTCGAGCCACAACGATGCTTTCCGAATCAAGTGTTACTACCTTCTTTTTTGGTCTTCCATTGTTGACCGAAACAAATAATTCGCTTGTTAGGCCGGGCGTGTAGTTTGAACCTATCCAGCGTGCATTCAGGCTCTGAGACCTTCCAAACCACACATCCCTGAACAAAACATTAGCCTCTCTTACATGTTTGCACTCGTACAGAGAAACGGCTTACTTGTCTGAGAGCTGGGTCAGTGCATGGAATTCAATGGCTTCTAGTTCAATATTCCGGGACATTTGTCTCGTCATGATGCTCTTTACAGGGTCCTGTGCTTGCCGGAGATCATACAGGTGAAGAAGAAGTTGTCGGATGTCGGCATTCATGTTGCTACAAGACTATCAGCTAACTTATCGTGAATGGCTTGTAATATTCATCACTTACTACTCATTTCCTTTGAGCGCGACAGATGACATCCAAGGCCCAGCGATACGCATTACAACTAGAATGGTGACTCGAGAATGTTGAATGAAGGCCATGCAATGACCGGCAATAGTCATGAAAGCTGACGATACGAGTCCACTGCCTCGTTTTCCCTCGGTCGAACTTGGAATGTCATTCTTCACCGGCAAAATATCATCCCACATCCCGTTTTTCATCCCTAAATGATGATAGATAACATCACAAAGAACATCAAAAGCTTGAAATTCTGTAAGGCACTTTCTTAACGATAGCGTGCAATCAGGAGCGCAATTGGGAGAGTAGACTGCGACAGCCGGGAATAGTTCCCAGCCCCCGTCTATGGAATGAATCAAGTAAAAGAGACTGAGACAAATATGACTCATCTCGAGGAGCTTGTCAGAGAGTTTGAAGACGTTTCCATCTTGCAGATTGGTGAGTCGGGGAGCCCTTCGCTCCATCAAGTTTGAAAGACGTGATGCATGACATGCCACTATCTTGAGATACAGTTCAAGCTCCTGCCACGGAGATAGCCTTGCTCTCTCCCAATAAGACTGTGATATTCCGTTCTTTTCTATTGACATCATTGCGGCAGCTTTTGAACCCATACTCGACCTGGCCGCAATCCAAACTTGTTGAATGACTGAAGATCACACCACTCGAATGCCCGGTAGGCGCACTGCTTACAGTCAGATTATGTAGCGGCAGGCTGGGAGCTGGTACTTTACTCACGAGGATCTTCCACAACCTTAAAGAACCTGATAAAGATTATTTTCTCCTCATATCTCGAAGGATCTTAATGTCTAGTTGTTGGGAGTCTTGTATCAAGGGTAAGCCTTGGCTCATTGTCGCTTACCGTAAGTCCTCGTTCTCACTACGGTCGGGCGAGCAATGGAGGGAGGCCCTCCCGCCACGGCTACAGCGGTTCACGCGCATCAGCAAGCGATCCAATCTAAGTCCTCATCACCTGCGCTGTGTGGCCTACTAACGCAGATGGTGCATGTCGAGTGACGTAGATTGGAGGGCCTCACAAGACATTTAATCCAAGGCTGAAGTCCTTCTGTTACCTTCTTCCACCACGAGTCAGATTCTCAACTTGGGCTTCGGCCCAGACGGTTCTATTTGGGTGACTCTGTCAATCTACAGACATATCGAATTTAACTTCACCCTCCGCATCTCCCGCCGTCTTACGGTCGGGTCGCTGAGCCCGGCCTCTGCGACATCTCCGACCACAATGTTTATCAATCAGTAGTTTACGATGATGCCTTTGATGGATTGTTTGATGACTGTGTCGTTCTTTGTTGTTGTTCACCCCAGGAATTGTCTTTCTCCCATTCCTCCAATTGTCCCTACGCTTCTTTGGCCTTTCTTCCAGATCTAGGATCCTTTCCAGCCCAGCAAGATTGGCCAGATGTCTTCCAAGCGTCCAACACCGGCTCTGAAAGCTTTCCAAGCCTATTTGATGACTCCAGTTGGCCCTTGCAAAACTGGACTGATTCTGAAGGCCCCTGGGTTCCTGATGAATTGGTTTTTTCGCCACGAGTGTTTGGCCACCAAGAGCCTTCACTGCAAGTCAGCAATGACCATGGCTCTGGCATAAATTCTTCAGCCACTAGCCATTCGAATCCGTATGATCCGCTCCATGCATGTTTGTATTTCAGTACGAACGTAAGCCAGTACTTTCCCTCGCCGATCTGCCGCACTGCAGCGCCAGAATCAGTCGAAAGGTCGGATGACGCCGGCGACTTGGCGTCAATATCCCCAGCGTCCTCCCAATCCCCCGAGAAACCATCAGCCAAGAGGTCACTTTCAGAGGGTGATTTACGTCGAGATTATACGCGTCGAGGAGGAGTCGAGGGCTGTCAGTGCGATTGGGGCGGGTGCTCACAAAAGTATGAGAACTTCTCCGAACTACGGTAAGTGGGTAATATCTCGTGAGAGTTTCTTATGTTTTAACGAGTCCATTCAGGTCTCATGCTCGAGATCATGTCAAGGGCACCTTGAGATGTCAATGGAAAGGATGCACACGCGAGGCGAAGTCCGCGTCCGAGATAAGGTGAGTGCTAAACTTGGGTCCCATAGTCGTGAACGCGTACTGATGGTTTGGGTAGGAAGCATCTCGACTCCCATATCAAGCCCCACGCGTGCCTCGAGCCTACCTGTGATTATCGCGCAGCCAAGCACCGAGAGCTGAAACTTCATGCTGCTACGCATAGCATTAAGAGTGGGACTCCCACCACAGTGTACTATTGTCCACTTGATGACTGCGAATACGGTCGGAACGGGTCCAAGCAACCATTCATACGGCCGTTCAATGCTAGGCGGCACATGAAGAAGAAACACAAAGGCCGACAGCACAGGCCGGTGAAGGCAACATTTGTTCGATAATACTGGACAACAAGATGAAAAAATTAAAGGGAATCGAAGAAAAACAACAACGACAACACACACAACAACAAACAACAGCACACATCGAACATGAAATCTAAGGTTTTCATCAGACTGACGGTGAGCTGGCAGGAATTTTATCAGGATGAATCAAACCTCCCACTTCTAGGACGTCCTACCTGTTTGTGAGTTGTTGACGATTAGCTTGAACGCTGTCGGTGACCGGGTGGGCGAGAACTTCTGATGAACTCTTGTTGAGCTTGCATCGGCCACTAACTACAGGAGGATATCCTTTGTTTTAACGGTAAATATTTTAATCCATTTATTTTAATTCGTAAATATCTTAATCTATTTTTTTTTGTACTATAATATTTTAATTTACTTTTTTTGAATTTAAAGCTTAAATAACCTAAGTTATTTATTATATATTATTGTAATTCAATAAATTCTAATGAAAATAATATTAATTATTTATATTACAATTTTAAACTTTATTGTTCGCTTAATCCAAATTTTATTGTTTATTTAATCCAAATTTTATTACTTAAATCTAATATTTTAATTTCTAAATTTAAATATTTATTAAAATATTTCTTATAGTTTTTAATCCGATTTATTAATAAAGATATTTTTTTTTTTGGTGCTACGACTACCAAAAAGGGCTTATAAACATTTTAGTTAAATATTAAAGATTTTATTATTTATATTATTAATATTATTTAATATTGGCGGAAAAAAAGGATTATTAAAAGTTTTGTTAGTTTTTAAGTTAATAAAGGCTATTAAAAGTACATCTAAGCCATTAATATAACTATTAATAATATAAATTATATTATTATAATTTTTAAATAATAAATTAATTGAAAACTTAAAAAAAAATAGAATTTTATATATATTATATAAAGCTAAATTATTAATATTATTTAATTATTTTTTAATATTATTTAATTATTTTTTAATATAATTAGATTATTTTATATATTTTTTAATTTAGTAAATAAGCTTTTTTGAAAAACAGTGCCAATAGGAAATTAATTATTATTAAAACAAAATAATATAATTTATTACATAAGCTTTTAAAGCAAATTTTAAATAATTATATTATTAAAATATTTTATAAGCTTAAAAAAAACAAATATTTAAAATATATTAATTAAATTTAATAAAAAAATATTGGTTTTAATAAAATTATAATAAAATAATTAATAATTAAAAAAAAAAAATCACTAAATAGCAAAAATTTAATATATAACCGCAAAAACTAAGCCTATTTAAACTAAGTTTTTATAATAAAAATTATAATTTTATATAATATTAATATTAGGAAATTATTAAAATTTTAATATTAAAAATTATATATTTTTTTTTAGAGGTTTTTAACTTTTAAAATTAATTATAATATAACTATAATATTATATTTAAATTTAAAATATAAAAACTTTCTAAATATATAAATTTTAAATATTTAAAAATCAATAAATCTATTAAATAATATTGGATTTTTAGTGTTTGCAAATGCTAAAATGCTATAATTTAGTGATTAAGGCTTTAAAAATAAGCGGAGTCTATTGTATGCCGGCTCTACTACCGTATAATTTGCTTGAATTTCAATAATTATTTGCTAATTTATAATATTAGATAAAATGCTATATTAAATACTACAGCCATTTATTAAATATATTTTATTGTATATTTTAATTTTAATTAATTTAATTAATATATTATTATATGGTAACTCCAGGAAGTTTTATACGATTTCTATGCGTAATGCGGGGTAAATAGTAAATTAAAATATTTTTATAAAAAATAATATAATAATTTTTTTATTTTTTACCAAAAATATAAATTAACAATAAATTCAATTAATACAAATAAAATATAAAAATAATTGTCTAAATCTTTGTAATTTATTGCTTTAATAATTTTTTGATTTGTATTTTATAATATTATATAATTTTTATATAAAATAAAAAATATATTAAAGAATAATTTAAAATATTAAAATATTTTATATGTCCTACGAAAACTCTACCGATTTTTTAAAAATTATTATATAATTAATATTAAAATTAATTTAATAAAATTAATTAAAGTATTATTTAATTATATTTTTTATTATAAATATTAATTTTTATTATTATATTTATTATATTATGTTTATACGAAATTATTGAAGTTTAGAATATTTGCATTAAATATTAAATTTTTTTTTTTTTATTTTTTTGTTTATTTTTTTTTTAATTTTATTATAATAATTCTATATTTATAATTTTTTCTACTACTATAATAATTACAATAATTGCCAATGGATTTGCAAATAATACAAATAATTTTTTTTTTTATTTATTGAACTTTTTTAAAATTATATTTATTAAAATTAAAATATATTAATTTATTTTTTAAATTAGCAAAAATATAATTTGAAAATATATATTAAATTACGGAAAATCCTATAAATTAATGTTTAATAATAATAAAATAAAATATAGCTTTAAATATAAAAATAATTTATATTTTTTTTATATTTGATTTGGATTTTTTAAAAAAAGGAATTTTATTGTTATATAATATATATTTTATATTTATAATTTTTTTATTTATTTTAATTTTTTTGATTATTATATTATTTAGTATTTGATTCTTTATTACTATAACAAAATTATAGCGGACTGCAAAATCAAAATTAAAATATTGTTAAATTAGAAATATTATATATTTGGCAATTTAAATATTAAATATTTATAAATATTTCAAATAAAAAAAACTTATTTAATAATAATAAATAAAAAAAAATTAAATTTTTTGTATTATTTTTTGATTATTTTTATTAATTATAAACTATAGATTCTAAAATATATATTTATTTATAATTAAATCCAAAAAATTAAAATACTAGGGATAAAAGCAAATTTCAAATTTTATTTATAGTTTTTAAAGTTTATTATTAAGTTATATTATATTTTCAATAATTTTTTATAGTTAATAGTATTTATATCCAATTAAAATACTATATAATATTACTTTTACTAATTGGATTAAATACTAATAATTATATTATTTTATTAATATAAATTTTTATTTCTAGTAAAAATATTTTCTAATGGAAATATTTTCTAAATTAATATAAGATTATTTTTTTTAGTTTAAATAAAGCCAGCAATTAAAAAAATAATTTAGTATTTATTAATAACCGAAAAAAAAATATTAATAATAAATTTAATATTATTTTTTTATAGGCCAAATAAATATATTATTATTAATATATTGTTAATAATATTTAAATTTAATTTAATATAAAACTTTAAAAGTTTTTTTAATTAATTATAAGATTTTAAATTTTTACTAATATTAAACTATATTAGTTTTAATTATAAAAAACTTTTAAAATATACTATAATTATTTCAAAAATATTCCGCTTAAAACATAAACTAAATATACTTTTCCCTGTAATTGCTTTGGCTATAATATTTTTAATATAGTAGAATTTATAAATAAAATATAGGATAATATTAGAAATATATTTTTATTATAAATGCTAAATATTATTAATAGTTAAATTATAAAAGTATTCTATAAATATTATAATTTTTAATATTAAAGTAAAATTATATTTAATGGTTTTGTAAAAAGCTTTTAAGAAAAACGCCAAAAAAGCAATTATTATTAGATTAAATCTACTGGAAATAATATATTTTAAATAATAATAAATTAAAAAATTAAATAAATTATTAATTTTAAAAATTATTTTTATATTTACTATTAATTTTAGGAATATAGATTTTTTTGTTTATATGCTTATATTGTATATTATTTATTAATTAATAGTACTTTTGATGCCTTCTATATAAGCTATAGATAGCAAATATATTAATAAATTTATAAATATTATGTTTTTTTTATTTTAATGAATAATTTGCAGTTAAATGCAAATATTAAATTTTTTTTATATTAAAAGCAACAAAGTTGCTTTTCTATAATTTGCATATATAAAGGAAAATGGATTAGAAAATAATATAAATATAGTAATTGTAATACTTCAAATTATATTCGTTGAAAATACCGCAATAAACCAAAAGCATATAAAAAAACGTAATAAATATAAAATAAAGTTATTAATAAAAATAAAATTTTTATAAATAATTTTTTATTAAATATTAAAAGTTTTTTAAATAATTTTAAAAATAAAAATTATAATATATAAATTAATATTTGGTATAATTTATATAAAGAAAATCGCCGATTTAAAAAAGAACTAATACAGAAATCATTATAGAAATTATTGCAAAAAGCAATAAAATCGGCATAAAAATTAATATAAGAAAATTATGATTTTTTTGCTATAAATTTTGAAAAAAAGCAATAAATAAATTAACTTTTAATTATACTAGTATAGCATATATAATTTTAATTTTCTAATAGCAATAATAATAAAAGGCCCTAATTTCGATTTATTAAACTATTCCCGGAGCTTTCGCCAAAAGAAATAAAAAGAATATAGTATACTAAAAAGCAATTAAACAAAATAATAGCTTAAAAAGCGGCAAATAAAAAAATATAGTAAGTAATAATAAAAAATAAAAAAATAATAATTACTATAATTTATAAAAAGTATTTTTTAGTAATATAAATTTAAATATTATATATATTAATTAAAATATAATTTTTATATTAATAAATAATATTAATAATAAATCGGCCTAAAAATTTCTATATATTTAACGCTAAATTATTATATTTTAATATACGAATCTTAATTATTTATTAATTATTATTATTATTTATAGATTTAAAAAAAATTTATAACTTATATAAATAAAAAAATTAAAACTAAAAATTAATAAATTAAAATTAAATATATAATTCTAATAAAAAAAAGCAAAGCTATAAGCTATAGGTTTATAAAAACTACAAAATACAAAAAATTTAAATATTAAAATATAATATAGAATAATAAACTTATTTTTTGTTATTACTAATATAAATATAAATATAAAAATATGTTTTAATATTTTATATATTAATAACTATAAAAAAATAAAAAACAAAAAAACAAATAAGTTTTTACTAAAATTAAATACTAATAAAATAAAAAATATAAAAAAAAAAATAATTATATTTTAATTTAATAAAAAAATAATTTAATTAATAATAATAATAATAATAATAATAAAGTTAATACTAATATTAATAATAGTAATAATAGTAATAATTCCTAACTTTTAATATTTTTTTAATTATAATAATAAACTTATAGTTAAATAGTTTTTTTTTTAATTACTTTATATATAAAATAAATATTTAAATTACTATTATTATTTTTAGCATTTTTAATTATAATTAAATTATTTAAGTAAAAATATCCAAAATACAATAAATTAAAAAAATAATAATATTTAATATAATAATAAATTAAATATATTTTTATAGTAATTATAATAAGATTTTATCATTAAATTTATTAAATAATTAAATATTAGTAATATAAAATCTAATAAATTAAAGCAAAAAGTAGATTAAGATATTATAATACAAAAAAAAATGAATTAAGATATTTACGAATTAAAATAAGTGGATTAAAATATTTACCGTTGTTTTAAAGGAGGGGTTTTTTTGGTTTGGGTTAGATATACGGGGCGGGACGGCCCATACTCACGAATACCATGACGATCATGATCAGTGTTTAAGCGTTTTGAAAGGCTGTACTGGTTGGAGTTAAGTTTTGAGCAATTAGCATTTGGATTGTTTCGCACTTTTATATAGGAGATCAAATGGATTTGTTAAGCACCTCTTAATTCTTCTTTTGCGTCCCGCTCGAAGTTCCCATTTTCGCTAGAATATCATCATTCCTACCCAGCCTTCTGTTTTCATCTTTAGAGGAAGAGTCTACAGTCGTGGCTTCTCCTTGGGGATTATTTTGGGCTAAAAGCTCTTTCAGCGGGATGTTCTTTCCTTCTTTGTCTTCCTGATTGCCGTGCATTGGCAGCCTTTTTGTTTCCCCCCAAGAACTCTGAATTGTATACTATCCATGGTATTTTCTCAAATTGTCTTACGGACTGCAAGATATTTCATGCCACCGTGCGCCAGCATTGCACCAGTAATTAATTTCGAGGCGAGGTCAAATTTTGGAATATGGAGGAGTTCTGGGGACGAAACAAAAGTTCATTGTTAATAAATTCTCCCATCTAGAATGGCAGTAAAGTCAAAGAACCAATTGTTGATCTCTATCCCAAACATGATGTCCAGGGGATCTTTGGAGATTTCTATTAAATTGGAGCTACGAATTTTATGGACTAAGCCAGGTATATTATATCATCTTCAAGCGTGTCCATACTCTTTTCCAAGTTTGAAGCTCGGGGTCCTGACAAAACCAAGCGACAGAACTTCTTCGCTAGTTACCTTAGGGCAGATAAATTTCACTGAAAGCGAGGCATGGAAGTGAAATTCGTTCAAAATTTCAAAAGCTGCTTAAGTTCTTCCATTTCTTTGCGGGGCGATCAATAAAGTATCCCCAATCCATATTTATAATAAAACATATAATGGAGCAGCTGTGATATTTCCCGATCGTGGTATTTTCGAGTACAATACTCAAAGGGCGCGTCAGATGCTTACCAACCTGTGCGGAGTCATGAGGCATTACCCGGAACAACCCTTCCTTTTATGTTCTAATAGATAAATTATACTGGGAAGTTGGAGTTCGCAAGGATCTAGCACTGGAATACATTGAGAGGTTTTGTTTTGAAGTGTGTTTTTGTCGAAGGTCTTTCTCTCTGGCTCTTTTTCTTGCTTTTGTACTTCGCAGTAAACACGTCAAGATTCAGTAGGAGACAAAATGCAATTTGAACAGTGTCTATATAAACCTTCAAAGTGCGCATTTTGAATCCCTTCGTTAAGTGTTACTGGAGCATTACAGAATCATCGCGGATTCTCTCCAACTTCGCTCTTTTTGCTTCGTCAGCCCCATGAGTTTTGGTCAGGTATTGCTGGAAGGCCTTCGACATCTTGACGACTTGCTCTAGATGACGACGATGAAAATTCACGACGGACTGCCCATGAAAGTCCACTATATCATTCTCGTATTCCGCTAGAGCTACCGCAGTATTAAACGCTGTTTGGTAGTCAGTAAAAGAGCGGAGAATCTAATTCTTTTAAACATACCATTCCTAATTTCGCGTCCATTCCATTCAAGATTGTTTAGCACCTCGTCCGTATCAACGAAATCATATACTGAGGGCGTAATTCTCAAATTGGGTCTTTCTTTCTCCAACCTACGGAAGAAGGTACTCCAGATTTTTTTGCGTTGCTCCGCTTGGAATGGCGGATAGTGGATTATTACGTGGATACGGGAGATAAAAGCATCATCGAAGGAGCCAACACGATTGCTTGTTAAAAACAAGATCCCTTGATAATATTCCAATGCGCGAAGAAAAACTAGAAGAACCTTAGCCTTTTGTCATGTTATCATAAAAGAGCAGAGCAGAGCAGACTTGAGACAAGACTGTTACGCTGTAGATCCTGCGCTCGTCGAGATTCAAGGTACACATCGGCTTCTATAAATGAATAAGCGTGAGTTACAATCATTATCGAGCACTCTAGTGCCTTACCGTCCAGGAGGAGAATAGCTTCCCACACAGTTCCCAAACGAAGCCATTGCATCAATTGGCTTTCTACTTGAAAGGGTTCGGTACCAAGATCCTAGTTATGGTCAACACTATAAATTTTTATTAGAGAGTGATTTACATACTCCACAGGTGAGTGACAGCAGTGGTCGTTGCGTAAGTTCAGAGACACATTCTGTTATTTTTAGTAGCTGATTTACGCTAATAAAGAGATATCATACCTGCCGTACTATAATCTTGTTAGCAGGAACAAAAAAGGACAATCAATAGAGTTACTTGCGTCGTTTTGCCCACTCCAGGTTTTCCATGGAGAAGAAATATCTGCCCATCGCCTTTATTCTGAATAAAATCCGCACTCCATCGTCCTGGCTCGGACTTTTGAGCCTCGCTCTGCTTAGTAAAACGCTGTGATAAGGCTTTGATCATGCTCTTAGCCTCCTCCTCGAGCACTAGATCGCTAATTAAGTCTGGCTTAGAAACAAGAGGAGATATATTTTCCACATTGAGTAATTCTAACGAAATATCGTCAGCAAGTTAGATATTAAAGAGAAATAACCATACCCCACGTTCTTAACTTAGTCACAAAGCCCCATACACCGGCACTACAAATAATGTATTGCTTCTGGGTTAATTCTGATGTCTTGAACGGGTCAATCTCATCATCTGGATGGGTTCTGACGCGACCAATTCTTCCCGGCTTATTAGAAGCAACCCCAGGAGGTGGAGAAGGTTGCCGACGAGCGTCGTGGGACGTGCCGGCAGTAGAACTCTCTAAAAACTCCTCATCTTCCTCAAACCCGAGACTTGGCCTTGGGATTGCGAGACCGTCGCCGGGCGATTCTTCAGAGTAATAAAGCTCTGAGTCAATCATAACTCGACCATTAACCTATAACTGCGTAAGCGCAAAAAGTAGCCATGCTCTTCATTCAAAACATACCACTCGGTTGGGCCATGATACCGCTTTGCCATTGTACTCGCAATATGTTCTTTTGGTAAGTCTGAAGAAGTCCTTGCCGCGCTTAACGAGGCGATCCTCAAGGGCCTGGCGTGAGATCCCCTGATAGTTTTTCCACTGTTCCAAAGGTACCACAGGCAGAGCGCTAATGAGTTTTTCTCCTTCAAAAGGAAATATACTGACCGTTTTCTTCAGGCGTCCTAGAGACTTGCCATCGTAAGTGATTGACCACATTGTGAGGAATAATGCATGTGGCTGCTTGACGAATTTGGAGGGCCCATCGCCCTGGGGTACAGGCGCTCTCACCGTGTTCCTCCCGTAGTGAGTTTTTTCTTTGTTGTGACAACAGATTGTGTACGCACTTAGAATGTTGTCCTCCCAAGATATTGCCAGGCTCCCGGGCTTGAAAAGTAACCACAACCATTCAAAAGTGCAGGTGGGACGCTCTTTTCTCCATCGAAGATGTTCTTGTGTAATAGAAGTATTGTAAGCTGCAGAAAGATACTGAAGCAAGGGACCCAGATGTGAAGGGCTTCGTTCCACGTTGTCGGTCATCCTGTGTTCTCGCACTTCGCTTTCAAGGCTAGCGGATGTTTTATCATCATTTCGTGGTTCAAGGAGGCGTGTCAACTCGCTCCTATAGTGAATCAATAGGCAATAGGGCTCCTCTAAAACGAGTGGAGATTGCTTGATTGGAACCTTTGGATAGTAATCGACCACTTTCCGTATGTCGGCAAGAATCTCAGGTGAGTAAACTGTCATGTATGTTCCGAGTTTTGCGTTGACTTTGGTCTCTCGACTGACATGATCATTCCTGAGTTCTGCAGGTTTGGTGGAACTATTTAAGTTAGCGGAACTGATCAAGTTTCAATGGCAACAAGAGAATGTTGCGCACCCACTAATAGGTGGAGTCTGTGCTATTGAGTACATAGTTGTCACTTCAAATGTCGAGTTCAGAGGGTTTTCCTGTTCGTCGACCATCTCAGGCTCCGCTTCTTGGAGAGTTGCGAGAAATTTCGAGTCCCAATCTCCGTATCTATCTCTATCATACTTGTAAAAATCGGCCTTGTATTTTGGTCCCAAGGGCAGTAAATCTGGGTCCGATTTCTCAGCCTGCTCTTCAGCATCTCCACCTATTTCCGGTTCATCTTCTATTTCTGAACCGTATTTGTCGAAGTAGTCTTCTAGTGATTTGAGGAGTTCGGTTGCCAACTTTCCTGTTTTCATGCCGTGGGCCCATTTCCGCTTTTTCCAATCTTCAGCCTCCTGGATGGCAGAGTCTGATTCAGCACTGAAGTTCGCCGGCCCAGTTTTTCCAGCTATATCCTCGTCTAGCCCACGCTCAGGCTGTTTTGTCTGATCATCTCGTTGAGACGCGTTGTTCTCAGCAGCGGCCTCCTCTCCAGCCATTTCTTCTTCTTCACCTTCTAGCAGACCTGGGGCATTGTGGACGACAGCTGCGTCCCTCCCATGAAGGATGTGCAGGTCGCTCATATTTCCGCTATCATTGTCGGTCATGACGATATAGAACGAAAGGAGTATGGAATAGCCTTCACGCTGTCAACAAAAAACAATCTCGGATAGCCCTTGAAGAGGTTAAATTCACTCTGTGAAAACAATTGAAATAAACTGTAGAAGTACTAGAGAATTTAGATTGGTTGAGAGAGACACGTTGATGTTGAGACCAGGAAATCCAAAATCATCGACACAGGGGAGGTGGGGTTGCCCAGAGACAGCCAGAATAAGCCTCCTCAAGGTGCTCTAAGGGTGTGCATCCATCTCGTTTAGCGTGTCAGCATTAGGCTAGGAGCGTGAGGCTAAACCTACATTTTTGGGTATCTTGCATTGCATATTCTTTCAGCCGGGGGCTCCATTGGCTGGCTTTCTTGGGGGTCGCATCCACCAAACGCCACGCTGACCACGTTCGCCTCACTTCCAAATCCGAACTTGATAATTCAGCTTAAGCCTCGCAATTTAAGATTGAAAATATATGGAGAAAATTGGCGAATTGGTGTGTACCCCAAAATCGGTTTGCACACAAGTCAGGTCTGAACAGAATACATTGCGAGGATCATGGCTACCCGATCGGAGGAACGGTCAGCAGAACAATCCTGCCTCATTCGGACCTTCTCAAACGAGGCGGCCGAGTCTGAACATCAGGCAGAGGATGTTATTCAAGCTGTCAGAGATCATGCAAATCGAGAACAGGAGAGTGAGGCTACAAGGCTGCGTAGGTACTATAACAACGTCGAACTTTCAAGGTGTGTCTTTCCTGTACCACTAGCATTGACTACCTTAGGATCACTGAGACAAGTCCCAGTCCCATCGACATCAAAGACTTAGACGTCGAGGCTACCCGTCTAAAAGCTGCCATTGAGACATTTGAGAAGACTAGTAGTGGGACTTCGCGGAGTCTGTCAAGCCTTAGAGGCGTTGTCGGAAATGAAAAAGAAGCATGGGAGAATAAATCTCGGTTGGGGTCCGGTAAGGTTCAGGGGGCCTTCCATAACGCCATGGGCAAGATCGATGCACACAAGTCTTTGCTAGCTATGTTGCCAGGAGAAGATAAATACTTCTCCATTGTTGTGGGGGCTGTCAAAGCACTTACCAAGGTTTGTTGGTTCATCCTGACTGAAAGCTCCACTCTTACACTTTTCCATTCAAAAGGCTTCCGCAGAACATCGCAAAACATCAGAGAAGTTACAACAAGCATTGGCGGAAATCAATGACGAAGTCGAAGCCTGTATAACAGACTGCGAGCTGGTCAGGAGCGAGATGATAAAATCAGCAGTTGCAAAACTATATATTGCTGTGTTCCTGTTCTATGCTGACGCAATAGAGTGGTACAAATCAAGCAGCAAGAGAAAGATTCTATACAGCTTGAATGATAATTATTCAGACCGGTACAAGGCGCCTCTAGACAATATCAAGCGGCTATCAGCTCTCGTGAACCGCGCCGCGAAAGCTGGACATGGGGCAGAGACAAGCTCTATCCGAATCTATCTCGAAGGTCTCCGGAATGATATTCGAGCAGGTCTTCAGGGCCAGGAGCGTATCTTGCAAGAGACACGCCATGCACAAGAACGTTTGGCAGCTGAGCAAGCCGAATGGCGTGCCGAACGTAAGTTACTGCTTGACTCGGAAAGGCAGGCTCAATTGCGAAGCGAGTTGTGGCGGCGGATCGGTCTGTTAGGAACATCTGTCTTGCTTGAAGAGGCTCGAAACTTCGTCGAGGACCGATTGATTCCCATAGAAGACGTACCTGCAGACATTGATGAGGACCGAAAACTGCTGGAAATAAGTGGGGAAACTATGTTATCGCCTGCTGCTACGATTCCGAACGAACCGCTAGATGCGGCAGCAGTTCAGCGTCTATCAGCTCGACTATGTGACTACATATCTCGAGGAGCACCACTCCCTAATTTTGAGCCCAAAACGAACTTCATGGCCGACAGACGAATCGTCACTACGCTAGAAGATTGGATGCTCTCCTCAACATCCAGGATCCTATGCGTAGAAGGTCCCTATTCGACACCCCAAACTTCAGAAATATCACGAGCCGCGGGACAAATAGTATGGAATGCTATCGATCTCGGACTTCCGATCATCGCATTTTTCTGTGCCGTAAACCCCGGGCCAGGATCTCCAAGTGAGGACAAAGCTTCAAATGGTTTCATGGGCATCGTGTATTCGCTCATTCATCAAATCATATGCCTCCTCCCTCCTATATTAGACGACAGAGCAGCTTTTGACACAGGCGCACTTGCATCACTAAATGCGTCTGAAGAATCCTGGGCGCCTGCACTTGATCTTCTCCGCGATTTGCTCCAGACAGCACCACCACTCTTGCTATGCGTGATTGACGGGATGCAGGAGTTCGAGGACTCGTTATCGACTCAAGCTGCTGAACTCGTGTCGGTCCTTCGATCCGGTATGGGTGGTCAGAACAAAGTCTTCAAAGTCCTCTTCACGACTTCTGGATTTGCATCTACGCTTCCCCCAGCTCTAGAAGAACGCGAATATGAAAGAGTTGAGATTCCTGGTGCTGGTGGTCGCCCGAGACCGGGGTTGATGTCAATGAGAATAGGCCTTTAACCAGATACTTGACTTGAGTCCCCTCACGAAACGTCGTAGTACCCATACGAATGTCGCAATTGCAATTTCCAGGCAGTTGCGACGCAAGTGACCAAATTCTCGCTCCACGACAAGACACCAGCAGCACATAGCTCTACATAAGTTTAGTATTCCCTGAAGTATCTAGAAAGTACAAGACAGCTGCACGAGCAAACTCTACAAGCTAAAAATTCCACTCTTAATGAAGGGATCAAAATCGCACCTACAATATCACTCCTTGCTTCAAGAGACCTATAAAGAATTAAAGATAAAGTAAGGCCGAAGGTTGAATGGAAAGTAGGTGTAGATAGGCATTAATGCTTTCTACTGTCTACTATTTTTTTATTATAATGCAAGCTAGTATAAGTTGGATTACTATGGCTTTGATATTAACTATCATTTCTACTTGTAAGCCCCCGCGATTTGGTAAGAAATTGAACTGGTATAAGCTTGAGTATCGGGGTTTATTATTCGGCAGCTTGACTAACAGAACTCTTGAAACTACGGCTTTATCTCAAGCACTTGGCCCTGCCTCTGGACTGTTTGTTTCAAGGCGTTTCTTTTCTCAGAGCTTTTCAAGCGTTGTTTAGTCAGCGGAAGTTTAACCTAATCATTAATAAATCGATCCCCCACCCCCACCCCCTCAATAGGCCTTCCCCCTAAATGGGCCATTTATTTAAAAAAATTTATTAAAATAAAATCGCCTATAGAATTCATATTTATAAATATATTAAATTTTTTTTAATTAGATAAGTATTAATTTCCATTTATATTGTTTTTAATACTGTCACGTGGAACCCAGGGTCACGGGTAAGGTAGCAATAGCTTTTAATATAATAACTTTGCTTTATTTATTATAAATTATATTATAAATTATTGTAATGGTAATAAGAGCTTTTGGGGAAAACATATTTGCCCAGCGCAGCGGGCATTACGGAGACTTATTATAAAGGAGTGGAAAGGGTGTGCCGTCAAATGCACAGTGTACAAATATATAAATAAAACCAAAATATAAAAATTAAAAAAATAAATTAAATGCTATTTATAAAACTTTGATTCTAATGCTATATATTGTGCAAGGCCAAAAAAAAAAGTAATCCCCTAATAAAATCTGGTATATAGGCAGCTTTATTTAAAGCTTAATTAAGAAAACTAAATATTAAATGTAATCTTATTTATGTTATTAAAGAAATAAAGTTATTCGCAGCCTATATAGGACCGGCGTAATTACGTGCTCTGGTCATATGCAGATCGATTCACCCCGTTACAATATAATATGAATTGAAGAACAGCGGAAAAACTTTTACGCGGACTGGGGTCCACCCACTCTACTACATTATTGTTAATTGTATTACGTAATCTTAGTAGTAATTTGGAAAATCGTCCAAAAATATTCCACTTTTATTACTAAGCGAACCAATAATCAATTCTATTCTTTTTTTTATTCGTGTATTTCCGCTTATTTTAATGCTAAACTAATTGCTATATTATACTTAACTATAACCAATAAACTTTAATAAAAAAATACTAACTTATAAAACTAAACTAATATATTTAAATGCTTTTTTTACTTTTATAATAAATTTAAAGTTATATATAGTACAGCTTTTTTGTCAGGCGCAAACACGTGCCTGACGCGGCGTCACATGACTGCGCCGGTCCCCGGCGTGGCGCCGGCTAGCCTCCGATTCCCCTATTTAAAAATTTTTATATAATATTAAAAATTATAATTCCTTATTTATTAGTTTTTTATATTTTAATTTTTTTATTTTTTAGGAAAATAAACTATTATAACTTTAAATATAATTAATTATATATTAATTATAATAAAAATTCAAAAATTATTATAATAAAAGTAAAACCAAAACTAATAGTAAAAAAAAACGTTTTTTAATTTACTAAAAATACTAATAATTCTTTTATTTTTTCGAATAATATCTTAAAATTAAAAAAAAAACTATAAAAACAAAAATTTTTAAAAATAAAATTATATTTGCTAAAGTTATATAAAAAAAACTAAAAACAATTTAAAAATATATTAAAAAACTTAAGGCCCAAATAACAGAAAAATAAAAGCTAAAAAAAACATAAAAATATATATAAACCAGCAAAAACATTAAAAACAAAAAAAAATAAAAAAGTTAGTTTTTATATTAGTAAAGTATTACTAAATTAATATTTAAAATAATTAATATAAAAATATCCTATTAAAAAGAAATCAATAAGCCGCCAAATATATTAAAAAACCTCCTAAAATTATAGATTTACTTATATATTATAGCAAAAATATTTAAAAAACTTAGTTTTAATTTAATAAAATAAAAAAATACTTTAAAATTAACCAAAAATATTATTGGTTTATTAATAATCTAAAAATTAATTATTATATATTTTCTTTTAATATAAAACTTTAAAAGATTTAAAAAAAATAAAATAAAATAAAATAAAATTAAGAATATTTTTTAGGAAAAATTTAAAATTATTTATTTAAATATAATTAATAATTAAAATAATTAAAAGTTTTTCGCTATTGCAAAAAAAAAAAAACTAAGCAAAAATTTATATAATTAATTGATAATTTTGTTAATTACCTAAATAGCCTAAATAATAAATTAATAATAAATTAAATATTATAAATAACAAATAAAAAAAAATTATTTTCTATATTAAATTAAATAATAATCTTTAAATATAAGTTAATAAATAAATTATATAATTTTTAATTTAAAAAAAACTTATTTTTTTAATATATTATTTAAAAAACTTTAATAAAATAAATTATTATATTAAAAAAAAAATAATAACTATTGCTATTAAAGAAATTCTAAGCTACTATTAATAAAAGGCTCTAAGTTTTTATTTAATAAAAATTTATTTTTGCCAATAAAAGTCAAAATAAAATTTAATAATATTAATTGAATGTTTTTTGAAAAATCGTTAAAAACAATTAAATATTATAATTATAATAAAACAAAACATTTGGCTAATAAATGCCTTAATAGTATTAAATACTATAATTATAGCAAAAAAAAGCATAAATTACTTTAATGTTCTAAGCCCCGCCAAAAAAACATTCCTATTTACTTTTAATTTTAAGTTTATTATAAAAATAAAACAAAAATTAATAATAATAATAAATTATAATTTTTATTAAAATTAAAAATACTAAAAAAATAATAAAAATAAAATAAATTTTTTTTAATAATAAAACAAAAAATAATATAATTAAGTAATTTTTTGTTTTTAATTATAGTTAAATTCCAAAAAAAAGAAATATAATGCTAATTATTATTAAAAATCGCAAAATAGTTTTTTATAATATATATAATATAAAAGTTATTATTATTAATTCGGAAAATACTACAAAAAAAGGCCGGTATACTTTTATAATATATAATTTTAATATTTTTAGTATTATTTTAATTTTAGAATATTTTTAGTTATTTAAAATTAATTTTATTATTAGATTCTATTTGGAAATCTAATGATATTCCTTTAATAAAATATAGATTAATTTTATTATAGTTTATTATTTTAGAAAAGCCGCTAAAAAGAAAATTATTTATTATATTATATTAAAAATAATTATAGAAAAATCTAAGGAAGTTCCTATAATATATATTTTCTATTAAAATATTTTTAATATAATAAAAATAAAAATATTCCTTAAATATTATATTAATTTAGAATTTGGTACTATTTTTTCTTAAAGTTTTATTTATTTTTTATTAAAATTAAAATTAATTATTCTTTATAAATATTTTAAAAAAAATTAATAAAAAAATTAAATTTGTAAATTTATTAATTTTACTAAAACTTTAATTATATTTATTTTTAAAAATAATAAATACTTAAAATTTTAATATTATTATTATTAAAAATAAAATACTATTATTTTTAATTAATAAAATTTTAAATTATTTTAAAAAAACTAAAGTTTTTATTAAATTAAATTTAAAAAATATTTATTATTATTTTAAAATAAAAAAAATAAAAAATAAAAAATAGTTTTTTAAATATAATATAATTATTTTAAATATTATATTTTATTTTTTAAATTAATTAATATTTTTATTATATTTTAATAATATATTAATTAAGTATTAATAAATTTAATTAATATTATATATACAATTTATTTAAATAATATTTTTATTTATTTTAAAAATCTTATAAAATATAAAAAAGCTATTTTAAAGATTTTTAAAAAATTTTATTATTATTAATTATATATTAATTTAAATAAATATAAATTTAAAATAAATATAATAAAATTTTTAAAATATATTATTAATTTAAAGGATATTAGTATAAATTTTATAAAAATTAAAGCTATTTGGAATTAACTAATATTAGAATTTTTCTAAAACATTTAAATATTTCTAGAATTTATTAATTTCTATTAAAAATTTATTAAAAATAATTTTTAAATAAATTATTTTTTAATAAAATTATTAAAAATTTCCGATTAAGTTTTATAGTAAAAATAATTTTTTTTAATTTTAAAAATAATTTTATTATAATTTTTTTATTATATTATTTTGATTTTTTTTGAAAATTAAATTAAAAATAAATATATTTTTATATGTAATTAGTAATATTATATTATAGTTTTTTAAAGAAATTTTAATTAATAAAAAATAATAAAAATATAATATTTAATAATATTTTATTTAAAGAAACTATTTTTAATTAAATAAAAATATAAAATCTATAATAAAAAATTAATAGTAATAATATATAACTTTAAATAATAAAAATAATATTTTTAAAATGCGTTTAATATTATTATAATATATATTAATTATAATAACTTAAAGTATTTTATAATTAAAAAAGTTTTTAATAGCTAATAAATTTATTAAACAAAAAACTTGGCTGAATTTAATTTTATTATTAAATATAAACTAAAGGTATTAAATTTTATAAATAGATTTTTGCAAAAAGTTAATTTTATAAAAATACAAAAAAATTAAAATATAAATAAAATATAAATAAAATATAAATATTTCTAATACTAAAAAATAAAATAAAATTTATTAATATAATATTAAAATTATATAATAAAATAATTATATTTAAAAATTAAAATAAAATAAAATATAATATTAAAATTATATAATAAAATAATTATATTTAAAAATTAAAATAAAATAAAATATAGGTAATTTTGCGCTAGGGAACCGGGGGTTTACTAACCCAAAAAAAGTCGCAATAAAGCATTTATATTTAAGTTTATTGCTAGCGCTATTAGTTGCAAATAATATATATTATAGAAAAAAGCAATTATTTTGCTATTAACTAAAATAGCAATAAACTTTTAATTTAAATTATTAATAAACATATTATTAAATTTATAAAAAAATAATTTTTTTATAATTAAAAAATAATAAATATTAATAAAAAAATAAAAAAATATTAAATTCAATTGGACAAAAAGCAAAAATAAATTGCTTTGCTATAAAGGCGCCATTTATATTCTATAAAAAAATATATAAAAAATAAAATTTTATATATTTATTATAATAATAAATTCATTGGCTATTTTACTATTAAAAAAACCTTAGAATTAATTAAAAAAAAAATTTCTAGTAAAGTTTTTACAAAAATATAAAAAAATATAAAAAAATATATTTTATATATTAATGCAAATAAATTAAAAAACATTGATTCTATAGAAAATTAACGTTATTACTACTAGTAATAATACTTTAAAGCAAAATTATTATAAATTTTATTATTAATTTATTTTTTTGCAAAAAATACAATTAAATATATAATATTATTTTAATAATTATTAATAAATTTATAAAAAAAACAATTAATGTGCTAGAATTAGCAAATATTTTTATAGATTTTATATATAAAAACTTTAATACACCAAAAAAAATTATAAATAATAAAAAATTAATTTTTATAAATAAATTCTAGAAAACCTTTATTGGTTTCTTTTAAATAAAGCGCCAATTAAATATTACTTATTATTTTTAAATTAATAAAAAAATAAAAAAATAAAACCAAATATTTAAATTTTATTTAAAATATTATTATAATTATAAATAAAATAATTAATATTTAAAATTAATATTAGTAAAATTTACTTATAATAATTTTATTTATTTAACTATAAAATATTTTTTTTTTTTTTGTTTTATAGTTTTTATTTAAAATTAAAAATAATATATTAAAAATAATATATTAAAAATAATATATTAAAAATAATATATTAAAAAAAAAATGTTTACTATAAAGGAAAAAATAAGAACGCTAGACAAAAAACATTAAAAACTGGCAATAATTTTTTAAATTATTAATAAATTTCAAAAAAATAAATTTAATATTAAATATAAAATAATTAAATTTGAAATAAAAAATATAATTTTATTATTAATAAAATATTTTTAATAATTATAACTAATTAAAAAATTTTTAGATTAATATTTTAAATCTTTCGAAATTATTAGGATAATAAATAACCATAAATAGGCCTATTAGTTTAAACTATTGGTTTTTTATTATATTTATAATATTTTTTATATATTCCTATTAAAGTCCTAAAATAATAAACCAAAAAATAATATTAAACTTAAATTAATTTAAATTTATAAAAACCTTAAATAAAAAATAAAATTTATAAAAATTTAAAAAAATTTTATTAAATAAAAGAATTATTTGATAGTTAATAATATATAAAAACTAAAATTTTATTTATATAATGCCGGTAAAGCCCTAGAAAAGTATTTAACGGCAGTATTTGCGCTTATAGCCAATAAAAGAAATAATATATTAAAAGAAAAATAAAAATAGCAAATCCACTAATAATTATAAAAATAAAAAAATAAAAATTATAATTAAATATTTATATTAACTTTAAAATTTAAAATACTAATTTTATTTTAATATTCCTTTATTAAACAAATGTTTTTTTATTAGTTTAATTTTTTTCGAATTGGCGGCAATGATTTTTCATTTGTTTTTTAAGTCTATAAAATCCAAATTTAATAAAATCTTATTTTTATTATTATTAAAGTTTAAATTATTCCCTTAAAAATTATTAATTATATTATTAAAATCTTTTTTTTATAGTAAAATTAATTAAAAATAATATAATAAAATAAAAAAATACTTATATTAATATAAACTTAAGTAATTATTTTTATTTGAAAAGTTTTAATTTATTTTAGTTTTGTAAAATAAACTTTTAAAAAATCTTTTTATATTTTTTATTTTATAAATTTAATTAATTTTTAATAGACCTCCGCTTATTTACCAAAATACTTAGATTTTTTTTTGATTATAGCCTAGATTTTCTTTTAATAATAATAATTATTGAAATATTTTTATAAAAATATTATTAACTAATAAAATAAATAGCTATAGTAAGTTTTTTTATAAAAAATTTAAAATAAAATTAATATATATAATAATACCTATTATAAAAAATAGCTTTTTATTTAAATATACTTTAATTTCTAAATAATATAATAATTATATTTATTGTTATTATAATAAAAGCAATATATTATACTAAAATTAATAGCCGCCTATTTAATATAATAAAAATAAAACTGGTAATTAAAGGAATTCTTTGTTAAATAATTAAAAATACTAAAAGAATTTAAGGCGTTAAAGCTATTATAAATTATTTTTAAAAATATAATATAATTTAAAATAAAAAAAAATATTAAAAATATTAAAAATAAAATAGACCACTATTTATATAAATAATTATAAAAAAAATTATTTTTATTTATTTAATAAATAATTTTATTAACTATTAATAATAATATAAATTACAATTATTTTATAATTTTCAATTAAATATAAAAATATAAAAATATTTAAATTTGCTAATAATATATTTATAAAATTATTTTTAAAAATAAAAATCTAAAAAAAAAGATTATATTAGGTGTAAATATATATTTAATATAGTATTATATAATTACGCCGGTTTTTGGCATAGCGCCAACTAGCCTTCGATTTCTTTATTTAAAGGATTTTATATAATTAGATTCTTAATTCTTTAGAAATTAATTGTAGTACTAAGAGTTGTGATTCCCTGCTTATTAGTTCCTTACATTTTTAAAATAGTAAACTAAATTTTAATAGAGTAGCCACATGCCTACAATTTACATTATATACTTTTAGTATATGCCTACAGCGGCTCTGGCCCGCATATGCTATTTTAGCTATTATGCCATTGCGCTACTTACGCTACTGCGCCACTCCACCACTGCAGTACTGGACCACTTAGCCACTATAGCCACTATAGCCACTATAGCTACTATAATCCATATAAACTTATAATTTATAATAATAATAATAATAAAAAGGGGTCCTAGTATATTTCCATAAAGTAAATAAAGTAAAAAGGGGGGTCCTAGGGGGTCTCCCCCTGGTGTTTAATAATAAATATAAATATAATAATAAATAATATATTAAATATTTAATTAATAAACTAATTAATAATCTTTTCCATGCAATATATAATAAAACATTATTAAAAAACAATATTAAATTGGTTTTTATTTTTATATAAAACCTTTTTTAATAATTTAAATTTATAAATATAATCCAATTATTAATAAAAATATAGTAATAAATTTATAAATAAAGTTTTTAATTAAATTTGTAAAATCTAACTATTTTATAAATTATATATTAAAAAGGGGTAAAAGTAATAAAAATAAAGGGCCTTTTGGAGTAAATATAAAAACAAAGCACTGAAGTTGTAATTCTCTAAAGTTGGGGTTATATATATAGGGGCATTATATGCAGGGATTATATGATTGCCCCGTTACAACATATTGAATTTTAAAACATTAATAATTATTTTATATTAATAATTATTTTATATTAATAATTATTTTATATTAATAATTATTTTATATTAATAATTATTTTATATTAATAAT